>JAWWEE010000021.1:15322250-15432161 GCA_035221455.1 Xenops minutus
GGGCCGTGAGGGGACAGCGGGGCCGTGAGGGGACAGTGTGAGCCGTGAGGGGACAGGGGGGCCGTGAGGGACAGTGTGAGCCGTGAGGGACAGTGTGAGCCGTGAGGGGACCGTGTGAGCCGTGAGGGACAGTGTGAGCCGTGAGGGGACAGCGGGGACAGCGGGGCCGTGAGGGGGAGCCGGCCCGGCGGGCGGGCAGCGCCGGTGGGTGTTTAGGTGTTTGAGTGTTTTGACGTTTAGGTGTTTTGGTGCGGGCCGTGCCCCTTGCAGGAGCCGCGGTGTCGGCACCCCCAGCCCCGGCTGGAGAATCACAGATCAGCTGGGTTGGAAAAGACCCCGGAGATCCCCGAGCCCGGCCCTGACCCAACACCCCCGCCTTGTCTGCTGGACCAGCTGCCACCTCCAGCCTTTCCTTACACCCCTCCGGGGGGGTGACTGCCCCACCTCCCCGGGCAGCCCATTCCAATGGCCCAGCACTCTCCCTGCAAGGAATTTCTTCCTCGTGTCCAGCCTAACCCTCCTCTGGCGCAGCTTAAGGCTGTGCCCTCTTGTCCTATTGCTGGTTCTAGGGACAGAGCCGGGCTCCCCCCCCGGTCAGGGGGTCGTGGAGAGTGACCGGGTGCCCCCCGAGCCTCCTTTTCTGCAGGCTGAGCCGCCCCAGCTCCCTCAGCCTCTCACGGGGTTTGTGCTCCAGCTCCTCCGCCCTTCCCCGGGCCCGCTCCAGCCCCTCGGTGTCCTGCCCGGGCTGGGGGGTGTTTGACAGCGAGCAGGGGGAGCTCAGCGGCGTTTCGCGGCCGTGGCGAGAGGTACACGGCCCGTGTGTGGCCGCGGGGCCCGTGGGTGCCCTCACAGCCCCTCAGCCCGGCCGGCCATGGCGGGGGACGCGCTGCCGGGGGGACACTTTGGCGGGTGCACCGTGCCGTGAGGGGGAACGGCCCGCGGGGACTGCGGCCCGCCCGCCGCTGGGTGTTGCGGGCCCTCCCGGGGCGGGAGAGGGAGCGCGGCCGGTGCGGGCAGGGCAGGGCAGCGGTGCGGGGAGGGCAGAGGTGCGGGGAGGGCAGCGGGGAGCGGCGAACTGCGAGCGGGGAGGCTGCCGGGCGGAACCCCAGCCGGGCGGAACCACCGCGGGGCGCGGAGTTCCGGCCGGCCCCGTTTCCCGGCAGCCCCCGCGGCGCGCCGTCTCTTCCGGCGCGGCGGCGGCGGCGACGAAGCGGCTGCGGTGAGGGCGGGCCGGGGGTCGGGGCCCATCCGGCGCCATCCGCGCCCATCCGGCACCATCCGAGCTCATCCAAGCGCCGCAGGGGCCGGGCCGGGCCGCGGGGTGTCGGGGAGGGCCGATGTGCGGGGCCGGGCGCGGGGCGGGAGCCGCTCCCCCCTGCCCGGCCTGGCCCGGCCCGGCCCGGCCCGGCTGAGCCGTGTGTGTCTCTCCCGCAGGTGCGACCATGGCCAAGTCCAAGAACCACACGACGCACAACCAGTGTGAGCGGGGCTCGGCGGGCGGTGGCAGCACGGCCTGCCTGGGGGGTTTGCAGCGACCGGGGCGGGCGGGGGGAGAAGGGTGGGTTGGTTGGAAAGGGCTTGTTCGGGCTCGGTGTGGAACTCATACATAACCGGGGAAAAGGCAAGTTTCGTGTTCGGAACGGCCTCTTTTCTCAACAGGACGAGAGGGCACAGTCTTAAGCTGTGTGGGGGAGGTTTAGGTTGGGCATTGGGAGGAATTGCCTCACGGAAAGGGTGCTCAGGCTTTGGAAGGGGCTGCCCAGGGAGGCGCTGGAGCCGTCCCTGAGGTGTGAAAGGAAGGACTGGATGGGGCACTTGGTGCCATGGTCTGTAGACAAGGTGGTGTCTGGCCATGGGTTGGGCTCGATGATCCCAGAGATGTTTTCCAGTCTGGTTCTGTGATGGTCATCACCCACTAAGCATGGGGAGGGAATATTTTACAAGAGCATGTAGTGATGGGACAAGCGGGAATGGCTTCACATGGCAGAGGGTAGGTTTGGGTTGGATATTGGGAAGGAATTCCTCCCTGGGAGGGTGGGCAGGCCCTGGCACAGGGTGCCCTGAGAAGCTGTGGCTGCCCCTGGATCCCTGGGAGTGTCCAAGGCCGGGTTGGACAGGGCTTGGAACACCCTGCTCTATGAAAGGTGTCCTTGCCCATAGCAGAGGGAATGAGATGATGTGTAAGGTCCCCTCCTGGTTCTGTGGCTCTCTGGTGCTCAGACCGTGCCTCTGTGCCATCCAAAGATGGCCACAATGGTAAAATAGTTCTTGTTTGGGGTGTTCTCATCAGTGCTGCAGGTCAGCAGAGCCCACAGGTGGGTCCTGCTTGGCCCTGCACAGGGAGTGACAGTGCCCTCTGACACCGACCACGAGGGCTTGAGCTTCTCGTGGCTAAGGCCTTCTGTTGTGCTGGTGGTGCTGCCATTGCTGTGTTATTAGTTAATGAGGAGCCTGAAATCTTAGGATTGGAAACCCCTACAATGCCAAGAGCACTGTGTAGAGGGACAGGAATAGAGGTGTGTTCTTACAATTTGAGTTTAGCTGGGATGGGAGGGGTTTCAAGATTTCCTGTTCCACATTGTGTTGATGCTCAGGTGCTCTTAAAAGGAAGCTGTTGCAACTGCTTAATAATGGCAGAGATTGTAATTTAAATAACTTTCTTGTTCTCCATGTAGCCCGTAAGTGGCACAGAAATGGCATCAAAAAACCCAGATCCCATCGATACGAATCTCTCAAAGGGGTGAGTATTTCTTTTGGTACACCCAGCCTCTTGAGCCATTGAGGCTTAACCATGGAAAAAAAATACAGTATTTGGTTTCACTTACATCTTCTGCCTACCTTACATGCAGCTGTGATATTTCTAACCCACATGAAATCTGCCCTTGTGTGCCTATAAAACTGCATTTTAGTTATTGGCCAGTTTTGTCTCTGTCTGCTCTGCTGGGCATCACTGAGTGCTGCTTCCAGAGAAACAAGCACTTGTCAGCTGGATGGTTCCTCTCTCTCTTGAGTCCTGCTGTGTTTCCTTCTCTGTACCCTTCAATATTGTGCTAATCCAGAGAACTGTCATGCACAAAATGAGAAGAATTGGCATTTCTGGGCAAAACACATGAGAGTGAGAGTATATTGCTTTTTTCTGAGATTATCCAAGTGATACAATAGGATCTTTTTCCACACCTGAAAACAGGATTTGGGCATGGTTGTGACTCTGTTTGCTTTGTAGATGTGATGATCAGGTTTTTGGATGTGATGTAAAAGCTCAGAGAGGGTTCAGTTGTGCCCCCTCCAGACAGTTCAGCAGTGCCCTCACACTCAGGAGTGAGTTAAGATGACAAAATGCTGATCGTGTGTGCCAGTTACAATGCTGTTTGCAGGGAAATAGCAAATGTTTCTCAGGGCAGCAGTAGCTGAGAGTTCTCACAACTGGCCCCAGCCATGACAGGACATGTCAGCCAGCCAACAGCTGACAAAAACTAAGGTGCTGCTCTTCTCTGTGCTGGCCTTCTTTTCTTTTAATGTAAAAAGGAAGTACCTGAGGAAGCAGCATTGGCCTTTGCCCAAGGATTACATGTGTATGTGCTCAACTGCCAAGGCTGGTTTTGTGGTGCTCCAGATCCAGAATGTGTCATGGAAATGAAATTTGTCTTGTTTACACCTTTAGTTGTCCTGTCTGTAGGTTTATCACTGGGATATTGGATTTTTTTGTTGTTGTTTATGGCAATTAAGGAAAGTAGGGTTTAGATGGCTAAAACAATTCTGTTGAAAAATCAGAGAAAAAAATTTCAATTAGTCACAGCCAGGATTTGGGAACAATTGACACAAACTGAAGATACATGTTTTTACATATTCCATCTGCAACATGGCTTATTTTCCTCTTCCTTTGGAGGTTGATCCCAAGTTCTTGAGGAACATGAGATTTGCAAAGAAACACAACAAGAAGGGGCTGAAGAAGATGCAGGCCAACAATGCCAAGCAGGCAGCTCAGCAGGCTGCTCAGCAGAAAAAGGACTAATGAGATTTAATAAAAAGAACCAGTTTTCCTATTGGCATGTGTGTTGCAGCATTTTTTTAAATAAAATTATACGTAACAAAGTCTTCATCTTCTGAACTTGAGGAGAGCCCTCCAGAAGCCTGGTTTGAGTTGTATTTCAGGTGCCAGTTGTGCAGTGAGCCTGTGAGTGGTGACCAGTGTGTGTTTTGGTTCCCTGGCAGATCAAGCCAGACGGAACTCTGGAGAAGTTGTGTGTGAAAACCTCTCTGTTAACACACGGAGGGTGTTTTTTGTTTACTGTCAGCCTCCACAAAGGGAAGTAAACCAGCTGCTCTCTCCCCAGTGCTGCTGTTCTGTAACTGTTGGTACAGATCATGAGCATTTAGTAGCTCAAAGTCTCCTTTCAATTTGTGAAATGGTTATTGAGTGATGCTCTGAAATTTGAACAAGAAACAACTGGCTTCTTTCCATGCAATTTGAAGCCGTTGTTGCCTAGATTATCGGGTGACTATTCAATATAGGTGAAAATGTTGGCTGGTGAAATGAAGGGAACCACATTCCAAAGCCCTGGATTTGTTCCTGCTCTCCTTCTGTACGCCAGAAGAGGGCTGCACTCTCGAGGTCTCCCCTGCCAGCAAAGCCGGCTCCAGAGGTGCTTTCTCATGACTGAAATGGACCACCTGTTAAAATGCGTCCCCAATGTTCCTGAAATTGCAGTTCCGGCTCTTGCCCACGCGGTGGGGCAAATCCCTGGATCCACACCAGCGCTGGGAGTTTGCACGTAGCTAAACACCTGCTGGGTAGAAAACATTATTTCAACTTCATCCAATTACCAAAATTCCATGCTATTTTGAAGCAAGGCAAATATTTTCATTTCTTTTCGGGCTTGAGTTCAAAAGTCTTCCCAGTTCCCACTTTTTCATAGATTTTGACCCCTGAAAAATACCACCCAGCCCCTAAACCAAGCAATATAAAGAGATCGACTATCTTAAAACTCATAAATCAAGGGTTTTGTAAAGTCAGTGATGCCTGCAGCCCTCAGCTGTCTGAGTGTGCATCTCCTGGACTCCTGGGGAGGTTGGTGTTTGTCAGCTGGAAGAAGTTAATTGCTGTGTGGGCCAGGAGGAGTGTGGTGCTGCAGGGAGTGTACAGTCACTGTACTAAAGTGACAAAGAGGTTCTTCATGGTTTTAATCCTCCCTTTGGCAAGTGGTAGATCACCCAGAGGCAGATGCAGAGCACTTAAATCCTGCCAGCTCTGGAGCTGTGTGGCTGTGCTGTGGGTCAGTGTGCACATCTGGCAGCCCAGCAAGCCTTGCCTGGGCTGGCAGAGATGGCTCCTTGTGTTGTTGCTGGTGTTGGAGTGGCTGGTCCAGCTGTGTGAGCAAAGGTCAGTCTGCTGCAGGTGTGTGTTGTTACAAGAGGGAAAGAAAAAGCCTCTGAACAGAGGACTTAGTGTTTACTGCCAGTCACCTGGGTGTCTGCACATCTACATGGTTTAAGTTCTGCATTTTAAATCTCTAGCACTTAAGACTTTTCTATATAAGAAGGGAGATTCCATCTCAACCCTCCTGGTGTCTTCCTCTGAGTGCTTGTGTTGTGGGAGTAGCTCACCCACAGGGAAGAGAGAGAGAGAGGCAAGGGTCAGGCTGAGAAAAGGATGTTGGCATGTTAATGAGAAGCAGCAGGCAAGATTTGGGCTTCCTGTGGCTCCAGGAAGCAACCCCAGGCCTGCCTTCAGAAGCAGCCTTTTCATCTCGCTGCCCTTCATGCTGCCCTTCAGAGGGACAGCTTCCCAAATATGGCCCTGCTGACTTTCCGACCAAAATAGCGGCTGCGTGACAAAATGCAGCACAGAGGAACGTAACCTTAATCCAGGCATCATTGTGTAGCAGGAGACAGGAATTTTGGGACCTTCCACAGCAGGTTGGTGTCAGGTTTGTTGTTGTCTGCTCCCTGCACACATGGTGGTCCCACAGGACACTGCCTGGGCATCATCTGACCACCGACTGGATTTTCTAACGCTGTGACAGCTCAGTTCGTGGCTTCTCTCCTTGTCAGACAGGTTGCCCCAGCCCAGAAGGGAAAGCTGTGAAGGGGAGTCTGTGCTGACATCGCCTCTTCCTCCTCTTTCTCTTGCTTTGTGAAATCATTTAAGTTTTGCTGGTGAAGGGAGGCTGGAGATCCCTTTTGGGAGCATTACGTATACAGAGCCCAGGAGGGGGAACTGGCAGCTGTGTCCCACTTGAAACTATTCCCATTATGCAGAGCTCTGTCATCTTTGACATTTAAAATCTTCAAAACTCTTCTGACTAAGAGCTTGGCATCCAGCAGGAAGCCAAAGAGCTTGAGAGCATCTCAACACTTAATGACTATGCATCAGTTTATACATCTCATGCTTGCTGCTGCTGTACGTCATGCTTGCTGCAGATGATTTCTCCTCTTTGCAGTTAAGAGGACTCATATCAAGTTTCCAGCTTGGCTCCTTTCTTTGTTTTGATTTAAAAAAAAAGAGCAAAGGGCATGTAACCAAATCCCAAATCAGCTCGTTTGGCAAAGGTGAGCCATCCCAGTGAAAGCCAAGAGCACAGAGCTGGGGAGGAGAAATCGAAGCGCTGTGAAACGCTCTAATGGGGCAGAGATTTCACTGGGGACATTGATGTTCACAGTGGAAATTAGAAATAGGGCTGGGTACGTGTTGCTCTGTCCCCCTTTTACTGCCTTTCAATAGTGTAGTCAAGGAAAAGCAGCAACAGGAGATGCTTTGCCCAGGTCTCAGTGCTGTTCAGATGTTCCTACATGTCAAGGGCTTTGGCTTGGTGAGGTGTTTATCTGGCATACCTTATCTCACCTTACATTGCCACAGCCCTGGGGGCAGATTTATGGCTGGAGGCAAGATGCAGAGGTTTTATTAGGGCAGCATGTACAAAACTTGCTCAGACCTTCCTGCAGTCACTTAGTTCACACAGCAATTTTACTGAGGGCTGAAGAGAGGCCTGAGAGACGTTGATAAAGCTGCAAACCAGGGCAGGAGTTAAATCTATTGCCAGTAAAGGCAAGCAGATAAATGGCCTGACAGCTGTGGCTGGGTGCAGTGGCACGGGCTGCTGTCACCTGCCAGCACAGCTCCTGTCTCAGCTGTGGGGGCTAACAGCACACCAGGTGCTGCTTTAGAAAGTGGTAAAGACTTTTTAGCCTGATTCAAAAAGTACATTCTTTCAATTACTTTTTCCTCCCCAAACAATGTGGACGTGTGTCACACTCCTTAAGGGCTCTCGGGCACCAGAAGTTCCCTACCCGTGCAGAGCAAAGCACACATTGGTTTGGAGTTGCCCAGATCCATGGACTCCTCAGGGTGGTTCTCAACCCCCTGTGCAGGGGATTCAACCAGGCCAGCCCTCTGCTGGGCACTGTTTTGTCAGCCAGCTGCCCCCACTTGCCAGCCTATGTCATGTCACATTCCTCACGCAGTTGTTCCCGCGTGTGAGCCAGCAGTGAATCCACGCACAGCTCCTCGCCCTGCAGCATTTGCTGTGGGAGTGCAGGAGGACAGGCAGGCAGGGTGTTAAGGCAAGCTGGCCTCACTGCAGTCTCCCAGCTCCCCACAGAGCATGCTGACCTGCTGGCACCTCTGCTCTATGCACTCAAAAAGCCCAGACAGTCCCAGTGTGTCCCCTCTTCTAGAGGTGAGTTTTGGGTGCTGCAAGACCTTTGTCCTCCCTCTCCAGCCATCACCTTCCCTGTTTTACTCTCGGGAAAGGGTGGGCAGCCAGAGAGGCCGTGTCTTGCTGTTGCCTGAGCCCTTGAGCCAGGTGGCTCTTTGCAGCCATCCCTTTCCCTCGGTCACAGTGCAGTCCAAGCTGACTCAAGGAAAGGGGTTAACCTTATTCCTTCTCTTATTCCCCCTTCAGGAGTCCAAAGCCTCTCAGTAAGCAGTGAATATCTTGGAGAAGTCCTTTCTAGATGCTGGGATTTGGTTGGGACAGAGGAGGACGAGGGGCTGTCAGTGGTGGGTGATGAGATGTGAGTGCAGGGGTGGGTTGCCATGGGCTGGATGGCCATGGGTGTGGGACAGCTGGTGTCACCTCAGCTTGTGGGTGAAACCCAGACATTTGCATCTCTCTGGAGGTTTCCAGGCCTGGGGCAAAACACTCTGGCTGTGTCCTCATAAGCAGGGCTCAGAGGGAAATGACTTCTGCTGCTACACTGGGGAGGTGAAAAGTGGTTCTTTTTGATCTCTAGGCTGCAGATTCATTGGAAACAGCAGAGTGTAGCACCTGGGAGCGTTTCCTCACACAGGGTTCTCAGGCTCAGCACCTTTCCATGCCTGTTGGTCTCTGGTGCACTTGCAGTCCTGCTGAATCTGCAGTAGCTGTGGCACTGAGGGCTTGGGACCCTCTGGGAGACCCCTCTGAGCATGTCAACCTATGTTTGCATTAGGGGCGTTCCCAAAATACCCTGGGTTTTAAGGAAAATTAGCTGGTCTGGCTGACTGGTTCATTTTCTCAGTTTATCTGATGTTACAAGCCCTGGCTGAGCAAAACATTCAGTGCCTGTCCAGTGGAAAGACACAGCCACATCCGTCCAAACAACTGGCATCTCCCTCATGCCTGTTTTCTCCTGAATGACAATATTTCATTGCTGCTGTAAGTGAGAGTGAGTGTCCCAGCAAATACAGCTGCTCAGGGTGTTATTTGCACAGAGGTGTTCAAACCAGCTGGTTTGGGAGGAAAGGCAGGAGGAGGATGCAGCCAACATGGGGCACTGGCACAGCAGTGCGGCCACCCAGGCCTGGGGGCAGCCTGGCCTTGCCCTGCCAATGTTTGTTTTGCTTGGGTAAACGTTTGATTTTAGCAGCACGAGTGCAATGTGCGAGCTGTGCTGGGGCTGTAATTCGATGGGAGGAGGCAGCTATGTGCAGGGAGAGCTGCTAATGCCACAGGAATGCTGCGCTTCCTTGGGGAGGGAGAAGACAGTGCCCAGGGCCCCTGGGGACAGCTGGGCTCCTTGGCCCTGCTGGCACCCTGAGCCCGGGAGCTGAGACCCAAAGTGGGCTCTTGCCTTGCTCAGGGTGCTTGTGGCCCAAATTGATGTGGTTTCTGAGGGAAAACTGGGTGTTTCACTTCTTGCAGTGAGGCTCCCACCCAGGAGGGCTATGGAGAGCCATGGGGCTCCTCACCAGCTTGGGTGACACAGGAAGGAGTCACCCAGTCCAGCTTAGGCATGGCTTTTATTCATGTTCCCAAAGAAAATTGAGGTCTTCTTTCTGCAAGTGCCACAGGGTGACAATCGGATTAGTGGGAGGAGGAAAGGGTGTCCCCTCAGGACAGGGTGAGAGTAGGGAGGAGAGGTACTGTCCCTCACCCATGGATGTCAGTGCTGGCCCAAGTGGTTTGTAAATCACATTTCTTTGCTTAAATGCTGCTGATGCTCCAGTTAAGGAGCTCAGTGCCAGCTCCTGAGCCTGCTCACCCTGGCAGGGGTGGAGATGACAGCTCCTCACCAAGCACCACAGCCCTGTTGGATGGACTTTGTCACTGGACTGGCAGCAAAATGCCTCCTTGGAGAATTAAAGTTCCAGCTCTGATGTCACCTTGCCAGAAGTGGCCCCAAGGAGTGACCCCATTAGTCCTGACCAGGGCGAAGCTGTCGATAAACCTCTAAGGAAAGACCATCTGAGGCACTGGGTATCAACAGGTTTTATTTCCCCCCTGGCCACCCTTCTCAGCACTCAGTCTTCATGCTGGTAGCCAGGGGATTTAGTCAAGGAGATGAGATGCAGAGCTGGAGGGGTTTAGGAGATTCGAGCTGTCCATCTGGCCTCAGATTTATTCAACCCCCTTCATGAACTCCAGGAACTCTGCCAAGGGGAAGACATTGGAGACAAGAGGTGTGAGGTGAGACTGAAGTGCCCTCGCAGCTGCCAAGAGCACTCTTGGCAGTTTTCCCCTGCCCTGTCTCCTGTTCCACCCCCACCCGATGTGCAAGAAGCCAAGGGGGGATGGCCACTGCTCCTCTGAGTGTGGCGAGGACTCCTCCTGACTCCTGCTGGAAATGTCACTGGAGCCCAGCGTCACCCTCACTGCCACCAGAGCACTGGAGGTGAGTGTCCAGGGAGGGACACTGATGCTGACTCAGCTGGGAAATGGTCGGGGAGTCATTTTGGCAGCATCACATACGGCCCTTCAGGAATGGAGCTGCTTGTGTTGAGGGGGTAGGAGGGGACGGGCAGGTCTCTGGTGGGAAGTGCTTCAGTGCAGGCTGGCTTTCCCTGCATGGGGACAGTGAAGGCAGCCCCAGGGCCCTGCTGTGATTTCACATCCCTGTGCACACACCCTGATGTTGGACAGACTGCCCAGCAGTGTCTGCATGAGCTTGTGCCCATCCAGGAAGACAACCACGACCATGGGATCTGCCCAGGGCTTGCTCAAGGGCTTACGACCAAACCACACGCAGGGAAGAGTCCTACCATCATAGTCAATCCTGCCATCGTTGTTTTTATCCCCATCTTTCATCAGTTCCTCTATGTCATCCTCAGTGATGGTCTCTCCTGTCGCCTGCAGCATGATCTTGAGCTCCTCGAGGTCGATGTAGCCGTCGGCGTTCCTGTGTGAGGGCAGGAGAGCTCAGGAGCAGGCAGACACCCAGGGGAGGGGGAGTTGGGGGGTTTGCACCCCCCCCCCAGCACCCCACGTGCTCATGGCTCTTACTTATCAAACATCCTGAAGAGATCTGAGAGCTCCTCTTCAGTTTTTCCTTTGCTGTCATCTTTCATACACCGGACCATCATAACAAGGAACTCGTCAAAGTCCACGGTGCCGCTGCCTGTGGGCAGAACAGTCACCATCAGCTGCTGCTGTGATGAGTGCATGGGCATCACAAAGGAGGGATCCCCCTTCCCCTTGGTGAGCAAGAGCCAAAACTCAGGAGAGCAGCTCTGCAGCAAGAGGCAGCTTCCTGGATGCTGGGCTGAGTGACTGAGGCTCTGCTCTGAATTCATCCCTGAATTTTCACCTCTCATCGTCATTTTGCCTTGACAAAAGTCCTTCTGGAAGCAGCGATGAATGGCAATTCCTGCTCTGGAGATACCTGTCTTTCTCACCCAGGTATTAATAACAGAAGCTCCAGAAGGCAGGCGTTCATGCAGTGTGGGTTTGCACCCCCAGGGCAGTACTGTTGTTTTCAATGACACAGCTGTTTTCCTTTTTTGTCTGATTTTTAACTGCTTTCCCTCCCCCAGTTATTTGGAGTGGTATTTCTGCCCAAATGCACACGGTGGATTTTGTTACGTGTGATCACCGGTACAATGATTTAATCAATCTGGACAGTTAGTGATGTTTGTACTCTCCAGCAGTGGGAGACTTTCCCGATGACAGAATCCTGTAACTGAGGCATTTCTGAAACAGCAGTTCCTACATTCAGCCTGTGTGTTGTTTTATAAATGGATCTATGCAGTTTCAGTTTCAAATTCCCCTCAAAAGCAGTTCAAGCAGTCTGATCTTTGTAGGGGTAATAATTTTTATAGTTTCTATTTGCCTGAAAATTTCCTAAAGGAACCCTGCTGAAGTTTGGGGGTGGGGGGGGGGGGTTGGAGTCCTTTGAGCTCACAGCACAGCAGGTTGCCCTCCACAGCTGTGACTCCCCAGCACAGATCCTGCCAGTGCTGCACAGATGGTCCCCACACCTCCAGATGTGGGGATGGTGCTTGGGAGAGCAGAAGAAACCCCAATCTCTCACCGTCCTCATCCACCTCGTCTATCATCTCCTGCAGCTCCTCGGGGGTGGGGTTCTGCCCCAGCATCCTCATCACCTTCCCCAGCTCCTTGGTGCTGATGCAACCATCCTCTGCCCCCAGCACGAAGATGTCAAAGGCAGCCTTGAACTCTGGAGAGAGAGAAGAGATGTGGGAGGATCTTGCCCTGCACCTCAACCCTGCAGATAGGTGGCTTTGGGGGCAGGGGGATCATCCCCAGCACAGCCTGCCTTGCCCACACACCCCAGCACTGCCCAGGCATGGCATGGTGGGACGCCTGGGCACACACACAGACACTGCCTGGCTTGAAATCCCAGTGGAACAAAATCCCTGGGTCATGCCCTGCCCTGCCCAGTGCGGCGAAGGCGTTTTCCAGGGTGTCATTGCCGAGGCAGGGGCTGGGGATCTTGTCTCTAGGCTGTGATGTCAGGGTAAAGCTGCACCTACCATTTTTTTGCTCTTCTGTCAGCTGCTCAACCTGCAAGGAAAACACAGAGACCAAGTCATTTTTCCTTGTCAGCATCACAGGCAGGACACGTTATTTGTTCAACAGCCTTTGCAAAGGTCGACCAAGTCTCACAGCAGACACCCTTATGTATTAGGGGATGTATAGCTGGTGGGGTTTTGACACCACAACTTTTTGTAGTTAAGAGATTCTTTCCCTTAAAAAAAACCCAAACAAAACAACTATTCCCATCTCCTTTGAAGCAAGCATCACTTTTCTAGCTCCTAATCACTTTTTCAGCTCCTAATACATGGCAGAAATAGCCTTTGCAGAAGCAGAGGGGACCCACTGGGGAAAGAATTTGCCTCTGTCAGCCATTTGGGATAATTCCTTGTTGCTGGCAGGCTTCACTGCAGGATGGCTGCACTGCTGAGGGCTGCTCACATGTGGGCTCTGGCCAGGTCAGACCTGGGAGGTGCTTGAGAGGTCCCTGGGGACAGAAAGGTGGACAAGACCACCCCCAGTAGTTGTTTTTCAGCTCTAGATTCAGGAAACTCCCTGCACTATCCAGAGCATTAACTGCTCTACTTCCATCTGAGTCTGTAACTACAGAGGTTCGTGACTCTGAAGGGGGCTGCCATTCCCTTTAGCCTGTTTTGGAGATCTCCCTGAAGAAATGGGCTATGGAACAACTAGGCATTAGCTGAAATGGACTGGCAGATTGTTCCTAAACTCTGCCCTAATTCAATCCTCACAGACCATCAATGGGAGCTTATTAGTTAACATGAATTGAAAATTATCAATACAGAGAGCAAAGAGGAATCAGCCAGCTCTGTGCCATACCTGTTTAAGTGCATTTCTCTCCTTGGCTTCAGTCCTGCCTGCAGGTATTGCTTATTTAAAATTGCTGACCTCACCACCATGTCCAACAGCCCCCTTGGTAGTAGTACCATGAAAACACTGACTTTTCCTTCCTATGCTGGTCAACAGCCTCTCTGGAGCCATCCCTGCCATGTTTTTATTGAGACAAAGCCCCACAACCCAGGGTTGTGGCACCCTATCACTGGGGGAAAGACGAGTCTTTTGCCTCAGACAACAAGGGTTTTGCAAAAGCCAGCTGGAAATCCTTCCTACTTGCAGCAAGAGGCAGGGGAAGTACTTTTCCTTAGCAGGACAGAGCCAGTGGGAAGCAGGCAAGGAGCCTTTATCCTCCTGCCCATGCGCCAGGAGGTGAAGACTTTCAAGTCAGGAGGCACAAAGGGCAGCAGGAGGATTTTCCTCCAGTGCTGGAGGAAACCCAAGCCCACTGTGTCCCTGGTGCTGCTGAAGGAAGGCAGGCAGCAGCCAGCCCTCCATGGATATTGTTTGGGAAGAGCAAGGGCAGCAGCCACGCTCCCTTGGCCCCACAGCCACCATCCTGCTCTGTAATGTGACCCTCTTGGGGCAGTCGCTATTTATAAGCTGGGTTAGAGGTGCTGGAGATAAAGATGAGCTCCCCAATTGTTCCCAGGCTTTGGTATTTATCCTTGCAGCCCTTTATCTGGACACTCGTCCCTGGCACTGTTCTAAGCACCGCTTAACAGAGCCTAAAAGTGTTCCCAAAATAGCTTTGCGTTTGCACACCCTTATCTAGGCATGAGTGGGCAAGATGAAAATCCACTGGGTTCTCTGGCTGCATCTAGGGAATTTGGCATAAATGTAATGTTAATATATGCCATCAGCATCCAAAAAATATAAAAAGACTCAAGCTTCCTTGACTACTGAAGGGATAGATGTGGTGTATGTAACTGAAATGCATTTTAACTGCAGAGGAACATTTTATTTCACAGAGATGTCTTTTGACCTGTTCACAGTGCCCTCTGGACATGGGTGCTGTTTGCAGCTTTATTCCTCTGCAGTGTGGGAACGCAAGCTCTAAGCTCACAGCACTGTAGCAGCTGTGGTAATGCCAAATCTGCTGTATTTTGCTTTTATCAGTTCTCCTCTCCATCCGTCCCACAGTTCCATTTGAAGTCAGAGAGGGGAAATCGAAATTCTTCATTTTTCCAGGTAAATGTTTTCTTATAGTTGAAATTGTGGGAAATAGATCCACAAAAAAAGTTGTTTGTCTCATCTGCTTGGACTTGTTTTGCCTCTGTAAAATTGCTGGCAGTAAATGCCCAGGACTCAAGCCCCACATTTAACTAATTATGGGTATGTGGTGCCTATACAATGAAGAGAGGGCCTGTGCCTTGAGTCACAGAGAACACATCTAATAAAAAAAATCTTAATTAGAAAGGCCTGGGTTTTCTTTGATTTTACAGGTTCCATTTTTCTCCCTGTTGGAGGTGTTGGTTGGGGGACTCTGCCTTTCCTGAGCCTTTTCACACTATCAGGATCACAACAGGGGTTCCATTTCATGACAGCAGCCAAAGGACAAGAAAAGTGTGAGGAATGGGTGTTTTTTCTTCAATTATCTATCAAGCACTACATTCCTTCCCTCTACAAACCTTGGAATTAAAATAGGGCTTGTATGATTCATTTTTTGTGCACTTAGTTAAAACCAAATCTGATCAACTCTATATTTAAGGAGGGGGGGAAAAAAAAGGCACCAAAAAGCTCTTAGTGTAACTCCAGCTATGGAAGGGCCGCAGTAGCAACCCACAAAGTCCATCATCTATTTTCATCCTTATGCACATCAGTGCCTGTCTAGGTTACAGAACAATGCAGCGTTCCTATTACAGACCACATAGTCTGGGTTTCCACAGCGAGAGCAGCGTGCAGCTGTGGCAGCTAAAATAGCCGCAGGGATGCTCGGCGTTCCCCGGAGCATAGCTCACATTCTGCACCCTGCACAGCACACAGCAGGAGCAGCAAAGCTCGGCAGGAGCCTTGGGAATAGCTTACCCAAAACAAGGGGCTTTTTTAAACCCCACAGCAAAAATACTCAGCTAAAGAGGGGGGAACAGTAATAGAGGAATTATAAAGCACCGGAAAGAAGAGGCTGAGGTTTAGCCCCTGTGAATAATGCTCCCTTCCCGGGAAATGCTGCTCTGCCTCTGGCTGGGCTCAAACCAGCAGCCACCTCTGAAACTTTGAATGTTTTGCTGAGTTTTATAACTTCACCTATAAGCCTTCTCCCCACTTTACAGCGGGGAACCAGGGGGCCACTTGTAGATAATTTAGCAGCACTGTTGAGAGTTTCACACCTCTGAAAGGAGTGTGAAACCTCCAGAGCCATCAGCGAGAAAGGTCTGTGTGTCCTGGGCGAGGATATCGACTAAAAGCTGCCGCCCTCTCGTTATTTCTTATTTGCACTCCTCCATCGAATCCAAACTATCAAGGCTTTGGGGGATCTACTAGAAAACCCCCCCAAACCCCCTTTAAAGCCCCGAAGGGAGGCACTCACCGCTGCCTTATAGATGTCATCCATGGCTGGAGGAGGGCGGGCAGGGGCCGGGGGATGACACGGTCCCTCTGTGCTGGCTCTGCCCTCTCGGGCCGGGCTGATATAGGGGGTGTCGGCCCCGGGGCTGGGACCAGCCCACCCGCAGCCCCATAGGAATGCCTCGCCTGCGTGCCTTGGGCTGGCGACAGCGGGGTGGCACGTCCGGGGCCAGCCCCAGCGCGGCTTTGGGGGCAGCTGGAGCTCCCCTCGTGACTCTGTTGTGGGAACGAGCGAGCACTTTCAGCCAGCCCTGCTGAGACTGCTGATCTGTCCGTGGCTGGCCGCGCTGGGCACATGCCACCGTGTCACCTCCACCTCCAGCGTGTTCTCCCCCTGGAAGCTGCGGCTGCAGAAAGATTATACTGTGCCTGATGGAATTGGGTGATACGGGGAAAGGCAGGCGTCCCGAAATAGCCCCGGCCAAAATATCCCCCAGGGCAGTGGGAGCAGGGGATGTCGGGGCGCCCCGTCCCCTCTGCCGGGTGTCCCCAAATCCCGGGAGGACATGCAGGCAGGGCTGATGTCCTGGGAAGAGCCCGTGCCATGTGCAGGCAGGTGCTGGGGATAAGGGGGAATGTGTGGTCCCGGTGCCATGGAGAGAAATGTGGAGGCGGATGGAGCTTTGCCTCGACCCCCTGTTTTCAGCTGGGGCTGAAAAATGGGGAGATCGGCTACAAAAATAGGGGCTGTCAACTCTGCTTGGTTTCAGGGCTAATTCCCAGTCCGTGAGGAAACTGGGACTCACTTCACCCAACCAGCAAGCTGACCTGTCCCCCACTGCAAGTGGCTAAAATCCACACTCGTGAATTTACTCTGGGTTTAAACCCCGCATTCACCCCACCACGGTGGAAAGCAAAACACGCCAAAGACCTCCGAGTGATGAGCAGCGATCCCTCAGTGCGGGGAAAAAGCGTTTCAATCCAGCAACCACAGCCAAACCTCCCTTTTCAGTGATTCAGGACTCCCTCTTGTGTCCACAGGGGCTATGGATGGCTCTGGCATCTCCGGGTACAAAGCCTCCCCTCCAGTGGGGCTCATACCAGTGTCAGCAAAATGAAAATGCAATTAATGCAGCTGTTAGGGTTCACCTTTTCTAAAAATCCCTTCTCTGTTCAGGAGGAATCATACTGCATGGAAAAACCTGCTGTCCCTACAGAATGCCCAGCCAAAGAGGTGTAAATCAGGGACCCTGGTGGTGACAGCACCAAGTAAGGACAGGGGTGAGCACAGAGCTGTCCCCACATCGCATTCTCCCGAGGTTCTGAGTCCTGAAAGATTAATTTGTTATGAACTGTGGTCCCGTGGGCACCCCCTGGCCTTGATTTACCCAGTGTCAGCCCGGCTCTGCCTCTTCTCAGCAAGGGGATGGCAGATGGAATAGCAAGGAGAATAGTTGCATTTAAGGAATTAATTTTGAAGCAGTTAGTCTTCAGAATTGGAATATATTAATATTTTGGTTGCCCTGAGCACAGCAAGAGCAGGAAAAACTGCAAAGAGAAGTAGCTATTTTGTGAAAGGGCATTGGAGCCCGTCCTTAGGTGAGGGCTCAGGGTGGGGTGAAGGACCTGCTGTCACCCACAACCAAACCAGCACCCAAAACCCCCTGGGCAACCCCACGGAGACCTTCCCAAGGAACTGCTGCCCCGAGGCAAACCCCTGCCCCTGGCTGCTTTCCCCACTCAGGATTCACTGCGGGGACAGCGGGGTGGCAGATGCCAGCACTGGGCACCACCAGGCAGCGTGGCAGAGGGTGAGGAATCACACCTGGCCCTGCCCCTCCATCCTCGGAGGTGACGGCTCTGAGTCACCCCCCTGCAAACAGCCCCTGGGATGTGTCAGAACGTATCTATGGTCCATGCAGAGCACGAGTGGGAGCTTTAACACTGCCTTTAAATGTCGTGGCTGCGCTGCTGGAGGATGGAATTCAGGTTGGGATGTGTCTGCTTAAAGGGAATCTGGGCCACTGCCACCACACACAGTGACACGGGAAAGCTGCGCTCCTGCAAACGTCTGATATGAGCAGAGACTTCCAAAACAGAGCTGTGCCTGAAGGCAAAGGATGAAATCCATCTGGCAACAGGAGATGATGTTCCTCCCTGGGAACGAGGCACAGGCGAGGGGCATCATGCCAACCCCTGCCTCCCTGCCTGCTGCTTGGAGCCAAAGCTTCCAGCACCCCCGGGCTCTTCTAAGTTCTTTGCTCGCAAAAGATTTGGGAATTGGGGTTTTCTAGACAAACCCAGAGCCTCTGCCATGCAGGTGTGGAGTGTCCTGGGGATAACCATCCACTCCTGCTGCTTCTCTTGCCCCTCCGTGGGAGACCCAGGGCAGAGCTGGAGTGTGGCTGTCTATAGCCTGGGGAGGGCTGCCAGCTCGAGTGCCCTTAATCCTGGCACGGCTGGCTCGGTGGCACGCCGGCTGTCACTGTGCTCAGGTACAGCATGTTACCTTGGGCTCCAGCTGCATCCTGACATGCTGTCACACTTGTCAGTCAGTCCAAGGTACCGACACAAACAGGTTTTACTGTGATTTTTGTCCTTCAAAATCTCAGTTTAGGTTTTCGTTTCCAAGCAGCTGTAATGCAGTGCAAAATTTGTATACACAGCCTTCAGGTCAAATACAAGGAAATAAACAGCAGAAGCCCAACTAAGATGCAATTCTATGTGAGTTCTGTTTGCAGGGCTCCTTGGGTTCTGTTTCAGTTCCAAAGTGCAGCAAAACACTGCAGCATTCCCCTTGCCTGCACTGGGCACCTGGCCCCAAGAGAGGCCAGACCCAGTGTCATCAAAGTTTAATTTACTGCTCCCTAAATCATCCCTGCAGAGTTTTAGCTGAGCAAGCCCCCCTTTGCCCCCTGTTGTTGCATCTTCTCGGTGAGCCAGGACAGGGCTGTCACACCACGAGCCACGTCTGTGCCTGCAGGCAGGAGCTGCTTTAGGAGGATGGGAAGGGAACTGATCACAACCGACAGACGCGCCAGGGCTGCAAATTGTTAGTTAATTAAGGAGACGGGACATTGAGAGGAAGCTTAATTAAAGTTGCTCTCCAAACCCACTTCTTATCTCATGAAGAGGCTGAGCTGAGCAGCAGCTCCTGATGCTGGGACAGCAACAGAACATCCCTCTTGGTTTGCCTGTACTGTACAAGTTTCCTCCTTGCACACATCATCCTTTGGCTACATCCTGACCAGGGGAGAGCATTTTTCAGTGAAAATGAAACCAGAATGGGTTTATCCAGCTCCATTTGCAGAGGTGTGTTTGCTAATCTGCCACCCCAGTCCTGGTGGCATCTGCCAGACACCAGCATTGCCCCTGCAGCTCCACACACACAACCAGGGCATTTGGCACTTCTGTTGTTTGTTATTAACGACACCATACTGAGCTAATCGCATCCCCTCTTAGGTAGCATAAGGAAGGACAGAGAGATGTCATCTTCATTTTGCTGGAAGGTGTTTTTTTTTTTTACCCAAGTCTCCTGTGACTTGATGGTGCATAATGAAATCCCCTCATGCATAATGTAGTGCAGATTATCTTCCAAAGCCTTGATGGATGCCTGATGCATCCTTCCACCCAAAATATAACCTTTCTAGATAATCTTTCAACTTAATAGAGTCAAAGATTCCTGAAAAACTCATATCTTCTTTTCCCCACAACTTTCCATTCCTGGGGTGCATGCTGAGCCCAGCATGCCATCCTACGACACCCCCTCAGGGCAACTTGGGTTCATGGGGAAAATGCTGAGGATGGTTTGCTGCACATCCTTTAGATTCTCTCTTACAAGTTCTGCTTCTATTACAAATTCCTGTCAAGACCCCTTTAGCGTGCCCGGGCCTGAAACACTTCCCTGAGCTCAGTGGGACAGGGCACTGAGGCAAGCAAAGTCCATGGTGTCAGTGAATCCCCCCAAACAACACCCTGAGCTCATGCTGGGCTCATTCCTCAGCTCTGGCCCATCAGCCCAGCTCCTCAGCTCTGCTTTTGGGGTGGCACCAGGCAGGTCATTGTCTTGGCCCAATGTGACAGTGCCCAAGCCTTCAGCAGCCCTTGGTGGGCACAGATCTGTGCCAAGGGCTGCCTGTAGCTGGGGCAGGCACAGTGTCAGGCCACTCTGGAGACCATGGAGCAGCAGCACGGCCACAGCGCTGTGGGGGAGCTCAGCCCTTGGAGCTTTGCACTGCACAGCGCTGGATTGCATTGGGTCGGCTTGGATTGCATTGGGTTGGCTTGGATTGCATTGCATTACCTACTGCTGGACTGCATTCCATTGGATTCCGCTGGATTACATTGCATTACATTGCACTGGTCTCCATTGCATTGGATCCCATTATGTTGCATTGGACTGCATTGGACTGAGTTGCATTGGATTGCCTTGGATTGCACCGGATGGCATTGGATTGCCTTGGATTCCATTGGATTGCCTTGGATTCCATTGGATTGCATTGCACTCCATTGGATTGGATTCCATTGGATTGCATTGCACTGGATTGCACTGGATTCCATTGGATTCCACTTCATTCCACTGGATTCATTGCACTATACTCCATTGGATTGCATTGCACTCCACTGCACTATATTCCATGGTATCCCACTGCACTATATTCCATGGTATCCCACCCCACTATATTCCATGGTATCCCACCCCACTATATTCCATGGTATCCCACCGCACTATATTCCATGGTATCCCACCGCACTATATTCCATGGTATCCCACTGCACTATATTCCATGGTATCCCACTGCACTATATTCCATGGTACCCCACCCCACTACATTCCATGGTATCCCATTGCACTCCATCAGTCCCCCCCGGACCGGCCGAGCTCCCCGGGCAGCCCCACCGCGCATGCGCGCCCCGACACCACGCCCCCATGAGCCATAGCCCCGCCCCTCCCAAGCCCCTCCCAAGTCCCCGCCCCAATCCCCGCCCCCTCTCACGTGTCTATAAAAGGGCGCGGGCGGCGCGCGCCGCGCCCTGAGGGGGTCGGTCCAAGATGGCGGCGGCGGCGGCGGCGAGGGCCGGGCGGGCGGCGGGGCCGGGCGGCGGTGGCGGCACCGGCACCGGGACCGCCTGAGGGGCCGAGCCCCGGCCCTCCTCCCGCAGGCAGGCATGGAGGCGGCGGCGGGAGGCGAGGACGGCGAGGAGCCCCCGCGGGAGGCGCGGGTGCTGGGCTCCGAGCTGGTGGAGACGTACACGGTGCGTGAGGGGCCGTGCCGGGGCGGCGAGGGGGGTTTTATCCCGCTCGGTGTCTGAGGGGTTTTATCCCCCGTGTCCTCGGGGATTAGGGGGAAAGCCTTGTCCTGTGGGAGAGGTGGAGGCTGGGTGGGCAAATGTCGCGTTGTTGCCCATATATCTCTATGTATATGTGCGTATGTTTGTGGGAAATTACTGTCGAGTGAACGCAGCTCTCAAAGCTGAACGAGCGTCTTTCCCTCAGAGGGAAATACCATAAAAATCCCTCTTGTAAAGCTGATCTTATTTTCAGAGGAAATCGAATGATTTCGGATAGTTTTTTTCTTACCCCACCAAACAAAAACAGGGGAAAGAATGATTGTCAAGAGTGTTTTTGCTTGGGAAGGGAATGAAATTTTTGATGTATAACTTGTTTTTGTCTGGTTGCATCCTACCAGGAGTTAATTGGCCTGGTTTTCAGGAAGAAGCTCATCATAAAACAAACCTCAGCGTAATTGCAGACAGAATATGCCCCGAGCATACCACCCTTCAGTTATATAACCAAATAATGTTTGCTGCTTCTGCCTTATTTTAGTGTAAATTTTTTGGGGGTAGAATGCACGTGATGACATCACCCTTCTTCCTGCTGTAGAAACTTAGAAGGGAAAAGGGAGTGATGTTCTAGAAGGGCAGTATTTGGAAAGTTGTGTGATGGTTACAAGCAATACTTCGTGTTCCTGCCTCTGTAGAGGCCCCCAGGGAAAACTGAGCAATGATTTCTGCGTTGTTGAGAGGACAGAGCCCTGGCACAGGTGTAGCACATGAAGGGCTGACCTCCTTCCCAGGTGCCAGCCCTTGAGACGTGATTGTGTGGGAATGGCTGTCAGGTGGGGAGTTGTGTATTTACGGCAGGAAAACATATGAGAATTCAGTGGAGGAGTCGGTTAGGAGCTTAAAGTGGATTTTTTGACAATTGCCTGGTCTCTTTCTGTCAGCTCCATGATGTGTATTCTACAGTAAATACAGAAATACCGCTGCTGGGGAGTGTCACTGCTGTGTGGTAGGATGTGGTTCGTCCCCCAGGCCAGTTTGCTCTCGCAGTCCTCCATCAGCCCAGGGCCACAGGGAGACCTGTGGTGTGGGGACTGGAAAGCTCCATTTCAGGTGTGAACTAAGCCTGGCTTGACAGTTTCCATTAGTGTTATCAGCAATATCTGAATGAGTGAGAAAACCAAGTGAATTTAGTTGAGAAAATGTCAGTATCACCCTTATTCCTCTATGGAGGAATAAGGGTGTCTGGAGGTCACAGGTGCAGGAGGTGAAACAGCACCTACTTTGCTGCTTCAGCCTGCAAACTGGTGCTGTGGGAGAGCCAGCCTTTGGTAATACCCTCAACTTCCCAGACTGAGCTGTAGCTCAGGTGTGTAACTCTGCTGCAGGTGGTGTTCGTCTGAGAGCTGGGGAGAAGATTTTCTGCTGCTGCAGCTAAGCCCAAGGAAGTTTATTTTTTCAAGGCCAGATGTCTTTTTTAATGATTGTGGTTCTGGAAATATGCTATTTTAAAGCCATTTTTCTTGGGAATTTAAAAAGTAGGGTTGAGAAAGACAAGAGTTATGAGTATTTGGTCCTACTTTGATTCTCTTGCTGCTTTTCCGAAGGCATCATGGCCTGTGTGAAAACTTCCTGAAACTGTTAGCAGGACTCCAAACCTGCAGTCAATTTGTATGAGACAGGCCCAAGCTGTTAGAAATGCGGGAATAGATCTTTAAATGAAAATAAAATCTTACAAAATTATTCACTAGGCTAAGAGTTTTAGAAAAAAAAATAGGGTATGTGTTTAGTGTTCAGAATTAGATGAGCGGCACTTAAGGTCATGACAAAGACCTGCACCAGGGCAGGAGAAGTTAGATGGTGTAAAAGTCAGATTTGGTAAAAATGAGAAATTAAATTCAGCTGTAAGGAGCTGCATCTTCATCCTCTAACATGTAATAGTCAGATGGCAATAGTCCTATTTACATCCTTGAAAGAGTTGGTTTTCTTCTGGCATATGAGCTTCCTGTTGTACTCTGTATTTCAGAGCTCAATTCCGATAGAAAGGGGCCTTTAATGACATCCATTTGACAGCTGTGATACTAAATCCTATAAAGCTTATCAGGAAGGCCCACAGTTCTGTTTAATTTTGAAGGTACTTTTAAAAATGTGATTCTTGTTAGAGTTGTTAGGGTGGCGAGCAAGGTCTGGATAACCCAGCATGAAAAACTACTGCTCTTTGTTGATGGTTTTCTTCTGCTGGGTTGGTAAAGTAGGAGCACTTTTACAGGGTGTTTGTCCTGTGTGTGCTGGTCCAGCTCGATGTGGCTGAAGACTGGCTTCTAGCAGAAAGCCTCAAGGCTGCCAGTGCTTTGTTTGCTTCCTGCTATGCATTTGTTTGGCCTAAAATTCCCTTCCTGCTTTTCCTGTCTTTTGCAGCTGTTTTTAATATAAGTACTAGCTTTGATATTTAAGGAAAATAATGTGGCTTCCTTGAATGGGTGTGAACTGTCTGACTCCTTGAGGCAGGGAGGAGATGTGGTTGCATCACTGGCCTGGAATTTGGGACCTACTGGCTGCAGTGACACCTGTGTCCCAGGCTTTCTGTGGCCAGCTCTGTCATTTAAGTGATCTGTTGGGGTTTTTTACTGTACTGAAGTATATGAAGTTGGATGAGGGATACTGTAGAAATGCAAGTTTTCCATGTAAAGTGAGCTGGGCAGGTTTTTGTACTGAATACAGGGAGTAAACAAAAGCAGTCTGGAATCACTGCTGTTCATTTAACAGCTGCCTTAAAAATGTTTACTATGTATTTCACCTTTAAATATTTAGGGAGATGAAGGGATGCTGTTTGGTGTGGGCTCTTAACTGCAAAAAAATTGTTGTGACTGGTTAGAAAATAAAATATACAGCACTGCAAATGCACTGAGTGCTTTACAAAGTAGAACTACCCAGAATAACTGATTTATAGAAAGATGTTCAAAATTTATTATGCAGAAGAGTTTGGTAGAGACAGGGGGAGGAGGAAAACCTGTGAATGTAAAAGCCTTTGAGTTTGAGCTCAATAGAAATGCAGTTTGTGGCATAAATCTGGGTGGAAATTTCACATGGTACATTTCTGTCTGGAGACAGTGCAGTGTGAGAATTTCATCATCTCCCCCTGAATGCCTTTAGCACTTGGAGTGACAAGGTAGGGAGATCTTGGAGAACCTTAATATAAACTGTCAGCTTTGTCATATTTGTGCACTCAATGAACTTAAGTTCCTAAAAGAGTGAAATATGTAAGTGGATTTTTTGCTTTTATTTATTTATGTATTGGAAGAAGTCTTTGGAGCACATAAACATTAAATTTGTGTTGTTCTTCAAGATAATGGCAGCTTGTGGATTGATGTGAAATCAGTTGCTGTCTCTCTGCATACTGATGCTGTTTGAGAGACGAATATGTACTGCCTGCTTTGGCTGCCTTCTGGATGAGGAATGCTACATTAAAGACTTGATTTGAGAAATTGTATCAGTGCCTGTAAACACTCCCTTTAACAGGTGGTTTCCAGGCCACACTATCCATTTCACCAAGTGCTGTATGTCTAGAAGTGGTCAGTGCTTGCCGTTTCAGCAAAAGGATGTGAAGCTTTTATTACATATTTACCCTGACTGTGTTGTATACAAAGGGAAGCATTCCTTCCTCATCTCTTGAGATGTCTTTTGGGAGCTGTGAAGTTACTGTATTTCCAATGTCTAATCTGAGGTTTTATGCCTTAGGTACTCATTGTGCCTTTGGATGTGCTGCTTCATCTCCCATAGTTTAGCACAGTCAGCTTTTAAAAAGAACTGATCTTTTTATGATGGCTTATAAATGTAATACTTCTGTATTTGTAACTTCAGTTTGAGTGTCTCCTTGTTTTCCTCAGGGTTTTGAGGTGCTCTTGAATACTTGGGTTATTCCTGTTTGTCATGGGCACAGTGATTAATCCTGATCTGCTGTTTCCCAACACAGCCTGACAGGAAGGCAGGCACAGGCATTAATCGAGTCTCTGACTCTCTGTGGACACTCATCTGTGTGTGCAGGCTCATCCCAGCACTGATGTGTCTCTTGCTGCGGGCACCAGTCAGTCATCTTGAGTGTCTGTAGGACTTGGGCTTCGTTCAGTTAGCCACTGTCAGATGCTCACAAAGATAAAATTGGCATTAGCTATAGTCCATCTTTTAGAGTGCAAGTGTTATCCTATCTAATGTTTGACATCATGCTGGTCTGTACTAACAGTATGTGAAAACTGGGCATTTACGTAACAGATGAAAACTCTTGATAGTTTTTGTTTTCCTCAAGTGGGTTTAGCAACTGGATGTGCATAATTCTCAGAGCAGCTATGAGTCAGCTCTGTGTGATCTGTGGTAGTAAGCAAGTTCTCAAGTGTATTAACTGCTTTCAGGATTTGATTATGAGTTTGTGTCTTCCCTAAGGAGTATGGTTGGATTGGATAATATAGTTTATTTAATTTGCTGTTTTCAAGTAGCTGTAGAACTGGTTTTGCAGAGCCTTGTTTGTTTTCTACTTTGTATTTTATTTTGCACCTTTAAAATTGCTTCAGCCTGGCTTGTTTCTGACATATCCAAAGGTGGAGTGAGTTTCCAGCAGATCCAGTACTGTTCAATCCAGAAAGTCACTTGCAGAGAAAATCTTTGTTTGGTACATGTGGGGTTGGAAATATGGGGTTGCTTTAGACAATTTTAGTAATTCTTTGGGCACAGTTGTAACTTTCAGGAAGCTGCCTTGCATGCTTTAGCCTAAAAGGAGTAAAATAGCACCCACCCAACCAAAGGATTTGTCTAGGTTTCTGATTAACTGAAGTGGCAGCAGGAACTTACCGAGTTCCTCTGCCCATTGTGGAACTTGGTGGAAGAAGGAAGAAGGGATGGTGCTTGTGGATAGCTATGAATACCAACTTCAGTCAGCAGAAACCTTCAGAAAAAGAAACAGCTTAGAGACCTTGATTATTAACCTTTGGGTTGCAAAAGTGAAAGCCTTGCTTAACACTGAGGCATCTGCATGTTCTTGTATGTGGAGCAGCCTTGTGAGTGAGATAAGGTACCTGCATCAGCAAAGTGACCTTAGTTTGGATGAGCTGTGATACTTTCAGAATGTGGGATCACACCTTGCAGTGCTCCACTAACCAGCCTGTCTCACAGTCAGACTCTCTTTAAGGCAAATGCTTTGCAGTTTTCTTACTTGAGTGTCTTCCTTTCAGGTGTACATTATTCAGGTCAGTGTTGGCAATCATCAGTGGACAGTCAAACATCGTTACAGTGATTTCCATGACCTGCATGAGAAGGTAAGAGTATTAAAACTGTCGCCTTGATCTCTTACAAAACACTGTGCAGTACATGTAGTTCTGTTTTACAGAATGTTTTACATAATTTCTTTCCTCAATAAAGAGCGAGGATATCTGCCAGATGCCATCTGAACTGCAGACTAAGTCCTTTTTGTGTGAACAATATTACTTGCCCCTGTTGCATTCCCCTCTTGAACTGTGGGAGGTTGGCCTGCACAACTTTAGCCTTGGATGGAAGTTTGTGTCCAGAGGGCAGTTCAGGCTGGAGTCATTGAACTAAGAAGAAGCGTTTTTATGGACCAGCTGATCTGGTAACCAAAAGCTGGATGGGAACAAAGTCTCTTCCGGGCAGGGTGAATGATGAAAGTGTCCTTAAAGTAACATGGACAGTTCCTAACCAGTGCTGATAACAAACAAGTGAAAATGAGGGAAGGTCCACTTTATTCAGACTGTGCTGCTTTCTCAGAAATGCTCTGCTTATTCTGTTGTTTTATCACATTGCTTACATTCTGTTCTGTGGTGCTGTGAGTGATTCTTTTAGAAGACACTGTTACTAAACTTCTTATCATTCTATAACAAAATGTTCTTTCTGAAAATGCCTAATACTTTGAAGCCAGTAGCTAAATTTACTGATGTTATTTTTGAATCTTATCAGAATCAGACAACATGCTCTTAATGTGTTCGGCTACATCTTTGTGTGCAAGTTCAGATGGTGAGTCAGGTGGTTACTCTGGTCTTTGTCTTTCAGCTTGTTTCAGAAAAGAAAATAGATAAAAATCTCTTACCTCCGAAGAAGATCATTGGAAAAAATTCCAAAAGCCTGGTGGAGAAAAGACAAAAGGAATTAGAGGTCTATCTGCAAACCCTACTGCTCAAATTCCCTGTTACTGCTCCGAAAGTTTTGTCACACTTCCTACACTTTCATTTATATGTAAGTTATGTTTTTAGTGTCTGAATAGAGACCTCAGTGTCTTTCACTAGTTCTCCTATATGAGAGAATTTTATGGAATCTTCATGAATTACCTGAAACGGTTCTTTTTCAGCATTGTGCACAATGTAACAAAGCATATTTCTAAGGGTTTTTTTGATACCGCTTTTTATTGCAGTAGATAATGTGCTGGGAAGCAGTGTGGGCAGGGACTTAAGAGGAGAAAATAAATGCTGGCAGGATAGTTGGAAGCTGCATTGGTTGTTAGGCTGAAGTCAATAGCGCTGGCTCTCAAGTGAGCATTGCATAATTGATCCACACCCCCCACTACTTAGCGGCTGATGGTTAGAGCTGCGGTTCACACCGAAACACTTTGCAGTAGCCCAGATGAAGACAAATGGTGCTTCTCCATGGGAAACACACCGGTGGAGTGGCCTTGGGAGAAATAGCTCCAGCCAGCAGACAGGATGTTACGGGAAAGGATGCTTGAAGCAAGAAGCAATTACTTCATTTCATGTTCAGATTGTGATTTATTTGTTCATCCCTTGTGTATAATTAGGTTTTCTTTTGCAATATGCCATCATATTGTAAGGGGGAGAGTGAACTTCATAGAGAGGAAAATGCACTGGAGAGCTGAATGGAAAGAAGGAACAGTAATTGCTTTGGGGTGGGATGTGCTGAGAAGGCCTTTCATGGTTTCACAGAAAGACTTCAGCAATGAGTCACAGGTGGTCCATTAGGTGTGTTAATTAAGTTTTGGCAGGAAAGGAAGATCTGTTTTAGCCATGTTACATGAACACTATTATCCTGGTGAGACTTCAGAGCTTGACTTAGATAAAAATAGTAGAAGGTTTACTTCATAGTGTGTTGCTATTGCACTTCAGATTTGAGAGAGAAGTGCTGGTTTGTCACTATTAAGCCCTCTGAAGTGGATTAGAGGTTTTAAATGTATTAAAAATGTGACAATGTAGGGACAGTTCAGTTCAGATGGATCCCCAGTAAGTTGCATAATTTCTCTGTTCTGTGGCTGCTCTGTCCTGTAAATGATGTCTGTTTCTTTAATGTTTTGGTGTTGTAACTTCAGCAATGGTTTTGTGCAGGCAGAAGTTCTTCCTAGCCCATCTTGTTTTTCAGAAAGGCTATTTTCTTCCTCTTGTTGTAATGTTCATCTTTTTTTTTTTTTTTTTACTTTTCCAAGGACCTAGCAGTGTTTGGATAGGAGTGCTTCCCTGTTTCTATGCTGCACTTGGGTATTAAGAGCAAAATTGTTGCTTAATCTTCATTTCTTTGCTTTAGGGAGGAGTCTCAGTTGTAAACTCCACTGTTTTTTGCTTGAGACTTTAGAATGCCTCTAAATATTTACAACAATGTGTTAGTTATTCAGCAAAAAAAGCTAAATATTTACCACAGCATTTCTACTGGAAAATGACCTTTCTGTGGAATTTTGATCTTTTGAAATATCTTTCTTACCAGACACCCCAAGTGCATAATCCCTGATATTGCCTCAATAGTTTAGGTGGGAAGCCTGCAATATTTTTGTCTGTGCTTGTTTGTAGTATTACCACCAGGGATTGTTTAATTTTATTTTCCAGGTTAAGAGAACTGAATTGAGTAGAAATACCTACCATAAGTACATTAAAACCAGCTTGAAGCCTTTAGTTGTCACAGGTACGGCTTAGTAAAGAGAAGCAGTTTTATGTGACAACAATCTAGAACTTTGTTCTTACTTTGACATTGTAAAGGATGCCTCTGTGATAAGGGGGTGCTTATTTTGTTGCTCTGTCTTATACTTCGTCATCTTAGAAGATTTCACTTGTTAACTCCCAGATAGAAAGTTTTGCAAGAAAAGCATTGAGCACCCACACACTGCTGTTCAGAGACACCTGCAAACAAGGGATTTCTGTGGGTGTGATGCATATGAGTAGTTAGAATTAAGACAGAAGTGTCTTGTAGATCTGGCAGGAATAGTTTCTTTTTTTTTTGTCTGCTAGTCACTGAACAGTCCCAGTCATAATCCTGTTTCAATAATGAATGTGGAAAAAATTTCAGCTCTGTCCCAGATGACAAAAGGGATACAGAGTATAGTTTTCAATTAAGTCTGTGCTTGCCAGATGAGTGTAATTGGCTTATTCAAATGAGAACCAGAATTATTTCATTTTGTTTGGAATACAGCTTTGAGCTTGTTGTTTTCAAAGCTATGGTGTGGAGGCTTTGTTCATCCTCAGTGAGTGGGGTTTCAGTTACACTAAGAATGTGCTGTTCTAAAATTCTTGCCTCATCAAATGAGCTGAGCTGTCTGCTGCAGATGTCCTGTGGATGTATTCCCTTGTTATGAATCATGAGGTATTTGTCAGCAAAGTAAGCTCATGAAATATTCATTTGGTGTTGATCCATAATATCTGTTTATCCTTTGCAGCTACCTTCAAAGCAGATGTGTGTGTCTAGGGGAAGCGGCACTCTCACAGATAGTTTTATTTTGCTCTTTCTGTGGGCCTTTGAGAGGGAACTGTTGGAAATGCTCAGAACTATTTCTGGACTTGCACAGAGCATTTACTTTTTGTGGCAAGAGGTGTGCCCAGGTGGGAAATACTGGTACTGATCTTTGTGCACCATCAGATTTAGAAAGGACAAATTCCCTGCTTTGAGAGCTTTCAGCCTTTTGTCCCAGAGCTGTCAGTGCTGGGAGTGGAGGTTGAGCACCTGGGTGGGTCCAGGAGGCTGAAAAAGGAGAATGGGAAAAAGGGAGTTTTTAATTACTGTGCAGCAACCATAGTAGAGTTGAAGTCCAGAAGACTAATTACTTTTTATAAATCTCTTCTTTGCTGTAGCCCTGTTTTCTGTGTATTAGTGATATTCTGAGGAAATGTTGAGTGCTTGATGCATTAGGATAGTCTTTATGTTAAAGTTTGAAGAATGCCATCCATACTTGTAATATTTTCTTCAAAACAGAGCTTCCTTTCAAGTTGTGCTAATGTGATGTCCAGTGATACTTGTTCTAGTTGCTGCTGCCCATTTCTAATACATGCAGGATGTGATTATTTAAAGGTAGTTCATTTTCTTTCATCTTGGAAATAAAAATCATATGAAATAAAATAATTTCAAGTGATTTTTGTTAAGCATTTTCAAGTCACAAAGAAGTCTGTAAGACACAGTCACCTGAAATCAGCTTAAAAATCAAAGTCTTGTACTGCAGCTAAAAAGAAAGGAGACTTCAGCAAAGGTGCATGTTGAAAAACTGGAACCATAAGCATGTAAATAATTTTATTACCATGACTTGTTCTTTGCAGGAGATCAATGGGATCACTGCTGCACTGGCTGAAGAGCTCTTCCATAAAGGTAAAAACTTGCAAGTGTTTAACCAGGAATATTTTCCTCTGTGCATGCATTCCCATACCTGTGTTACTGTATTTCCAAACAGTGAGATCTCATCTTTCATATCAGACTGCTTTGCTTTCTCCCCATTCTTTTCTTCACCTGTTTCTTGCTGTTTGCACATTAAGTCGAGCTGCATTTTTTGAGGAGCTATAGCAGTCTTGCAACTACTTTTGGAAACAAAGGGGTTTGGTGAGTTTAGGTTTTGAAAAGGGCCTACTAGTCTGTGTCCTCAGGGGACAGGATGTGGTACTGGTGATCAGAAGCTTTTCCTAAGCTTTCTGTCTCAATTTGGTTTAGTGTAACCTGTAAGGAAGTTTGGGTTGTATCAGTGAGTCCTCATACAGTGTGCATCAAATGCAAGAGATCACTTTACATATCTAAATATTATTCTTCCAGAATTCAGGAAATGGGAGACCTTCTGGTCAGTTAATTAAAGGATGTGCTTTTCTGAGGCTGGCAGATGAAAGTGAAATGCTCTTACTGTAAAGCTGCAGCAGCCCCAGCTGCTCCATTAACAGCAGGAGGCATGTGAAATGATTAACCTGTGCTATTTTTGTTTCGAAGGACATGCAGGATGCTACTGTGTAATTCCAGTTGGCCGAGGCCATAGGTGAAGCATGTTTCAGCACAGAATGGCAGATTGTTCTGGCACAAAATTAACTTTAGGTGAAGCCATCTCAGGGGGGGTCTGTTCAGCAAATTTGGAATGTTTTAAGGAAGCTCCTGAAGAAATCTTTTCTGGCTTTGTAGTGCCTGCAGTCTCTCTGAAATGAGAATCATTGATGTATGGCTGCTCTGTATTAGTGTAGCCTTCCAGTAATGTGCAGCTGGACTCTTGGACTTGCTCCCACTGAAGCCAAAGGGAATTTTACTCCTCAGAGCATTTCTGGGAACTCTGCTTATCATGACAGCTGATGCTTTCTTGTCTGTGAAGTCAAACTGGTGTCCCTAAAAGGAAGAGAAGGAAGATAATCCTTCCACACGCGTGTGTGTTCGAGCTGTTGTAATCCACAATGACTCTTGTGGTGCCTTCAGAGAGGCTCTTGGAGACTGCTTCCTACTGTTCTGGAGAGAAATGGGATTCTAAAATTATTCTTAGATACTGCATTTTCTGTTCTGGAAGTTTGCTTTGCTATTAGTGTGCTGAAAGTCCTCATACTCTCCAAAAATGTGTTTACTACAGCTCTGCATTTAGGCAGCACAGCAAAGGACCCAAGGTCTGTAATTCAGGTGGCAGATGCTGTGCTTTCTGAATAGAAAAAGTCCTAACTGCTATAAACCTGGAGATACCTCAGAAAAAGTTTAATAAGCTCTTACGTTATGTAAATGAAACTTTAATTCCAGTCCTGTTAAGGCTGAGGGAAATTTGCTATTAGTTGCATTAGGAGCTTTGGGCTTGTGTGATGAGTGCCCATTTGAACACCTGGATTATTCTGGCATTTAAAAAAAAAAAAACAAAAACCTTAATTTGGCTGTGCTGGTTTAAAGTGACAGAAACTGACAATTTTGAGCTTAGAGTATAAACAACAAACATTTAATTTCTAACATCAATTTTCCATGTGCCATTTATTGTTTTATAACCATTGCAGCCTTGTGTTTGATCCCCTCGCGCTGTTTTTCAGGAGAGCAGCTGTTAATGGCTGGAGAAGTGTTCACCATCAGACCCTTGCAGTTGTATGCTGTCACTCAGCAGCTGCTGCAGGGCAAGCCTACCTGTGCTAATGGAGATGCCAAAACAGATCTTGGTCATATTCTGGATTTCACTTGCAGACTCAAGTATCTAAAGGTGAGCTGTGCTTGCACATGCACTGGAGATGATGTTTCTGTCAGACTAACATGGTGCTTAGCATGCTTTTGGCATTTAGTGTGAACGGAGGAGAACTTGGCTGGTAAATAAACACCTACCAGCATTTAGAAGTCAATGTCAGACAGGTGTTTATGCTGCCAACCTTCAGTACACAGATTGTTCCCTAACCAAGATGTTTGCTGTGTGATGTGGCCTTTTCAGCAATGCTCTCTCTATGTAAATGGGCACAGAATCTTACTGGGTGCAATTTGGGATGGGGGCAGAGATAAATATTGTTGCTTGCTTTCTCTGCAGACACTATGGGCAGGCCAGTGTATATGTGTATGTATATAAATCTTGTCCTTTTCTCACTTTGACATCTGAAAGTTGAAAATAAAACCCTAAAAGAAGCCTCAGTTTCATAGATGAGATGGCCCTGAATTTCTAGCTAAAATACTATTTCAGATTAAATGTAAAATGGCCTCAGAACCAATCCTCCAGATTTTTGTCTGGAGCCAGTCTGTTATTTTTTTTCCTACCAAATAAGTGAATTGAAAAGTCTTTCCCTGAGTAATTTTTTTTAACACTGCTTGCTATGACTCAAGCTCTTTATAGCCCTTTTATTACGTGAAGAGCTGCTTTTTAAGTGTGTAGTGTGTTCAAGGCTGAAACCAAGTGGTGGATTGGGGGAGGCTTCTCTGGAGGGCTTGGGAAGTTGTGAAGGCAAAACCACAGCTGTGCTGGTGTTCCTGTTGCCTTTGCTGTCCTCTGTCTGTATAGAATCATCTGAAGGGAGGATTTTCTGGCTGGAGAAGAGCTTATTGTTTAGAAAAATTGCCATCTGCAGAATTTCTAGCCCTTTGGAATCGTTGTGAGTGGGCACATTCATTGCTTGTACGATATGTAAGACCAGAGAAAAATCTTGGGTTTCTCCCCAGTTATCTTCACAGCAGACATAAATGAAACCATTTGTTTTTTAATGCTGCTGACTTGCCCTGATGCCAGAATCTAATGCCCATATGGAAATATCAACTTCATTTTTACAGATGTGTATCAATGTCTTATGTTTCTTCAGACCCATCTTGTCGGTGCATTGCACTTCATCCCTTGTAGTGGAATTGAAGGCAGTGCTGGCTTGGAGGGTTCACATGTTTCCAGAAGTTGTTTTCAGTGAGTGCAGCTCTGGCTTTGTCAGCTGAGAACAAAGCCTTGGTCAGCCTCACTTATGGAATTGTTTTTTGCATGTCCCGTGTGCTACAGGATGCAATCAGAAGGTGGCACTTCAAGTTCACTGCGTTGAAGTGGAGCAACTAATATTTTTTTATGAAGAGTTAATCTGGAAGTGTCATGAAAAATTGATTGCAACTTTGGCTGTCTCTCCAAGCTACTGTATTTGTGCTATTGCCTGTGCAAGACTCTCTGAAACGTGGACAGGTTGGATTATGTGCACTAACTGTGTTCTTAAATGTCTTAAATGCCAGGTCACGGGAACAGGGGGACCTTTTGGAACCAGTAACATTCAGGAGCATCTCTTGCCTTTTGATCTGTCTATTTTCAAATCACTTTATCAAATAGAGGTATGACTGAAATACTGCTCAATACTGCAACTGCCAGGCCTGCTGCATGTATCTCACAGTTGGTGATTCTGTGCTCTGTCTTGCTGCTAGAACTGGGAAATACAGCATTTAGAAGGACTGTTTCATTTGTGAAACAAGGTTATTTTTCAATAAAGATGCCAAATTTAAATGTTAGAATAGCCTGTACTGTGTGTGTTTTTAAAAAAGTGATTTGCAGTGTACACACAAAACCTAAACCTGATTGGCCTTGAAGATTTAACAAATGGGTTATAACAAAGTTATGTTACAAGGTTTATTACAAAGTACTTTTCATTTGGAAAATATACTTTTCATTTGTGAAAATGTCCTGACATTTGATTTCCTTGTAAAAGTGCACTTCCTTGATAATTTGCAGAATTGTTTCATTGCTCTGCTTTGTGTGAGTATCAGAGTTTCTAGTAGTTATTCAATGAGAATTTTAAAAGATACTTTCTTGACCACTTCCGGCCTTTGCAGGGTGAGAATTTGTCCACTTTGGTGGATGCTGCACCTTTTGTAGTCCATGAATGCTCTTGTCTCACTGCTGTGAGACTGAGTTGGTTAAGAGCTGCAGTGGATTTCTGAAGTCAGTGATTTATTGATGTTTTAAGGTGGGAAAGAAAGTACAGTGGGCTGTAGAGTGGGAGAGTGTAACGTGGCAGAGAGGGTATTGCAGACTTGTACGCATTTTCCCTTTTCCTGTGAGCATGAATGTGGGAAGAAAAAGTTTTAGATCTTGAAGACTTTAGAAATTATATGTTCATGCAAAATTTTGGATTGACTGGCAGTTTCATTCAAAGGAGTGCTGTGACTACTTTCCAAATTGCTGGAGAATTGGCTATTGAAGCTTTTAACTGCCCCCTTGGTGTCTCCTTTGTCTGTTCTGCTATTCTGACTTTGTAATGTGATTTTTTTTTTTTTGTTTTAAATAGATCAGTCATTGTGGGGGAAAACTTATCAAAGGGCTGACTTCATCGAAACATGCTCTGGCCACACTGAGTGTTCGATTTTCAGCAACATCAATGAAGGTAAGAGTGAGTTCCTACTTCTGGTGAGTGTTCAAAGCACATGCAAAACCAACATGCACAATGTGGAAATATCCATTTGGAGTCCATATAGTTTTCTGTACTGCCTGGGGCAGGTTCTGTTTTTAAAACCATGGAACTGTTAGGATTTGCTAACCTTACAGAATCTCAAACTGAAGTGAAGGAAGTGTTTGGATGTGTCCCGTCACAGGGACATTTTTGATGCTTGCTTACGTAAGGTTGTTGGGATTGTTTCTAAAACCATGAGCTTTCACCAAAGATGTGAGCCTGGTGTTGGTGTGCTTGTCTTAAACAGGAAATCCTTGTTCCTGAGGCCTCTGAGTTTGATCATTGGGAGCCAGAGGATGCAACTTCAAATTGCCCAGTGACAGCAATTATCCCAACCTGGAGAACTTTAACAACTTTGGATATGAGTCACAATAGCATCTCTGAAATTGATGATTCAGTGGTAAGAAATATTCTTTATTTGTGGAGAGTATGACTGATCTGTGGCACATTGTACACAGCAGGGATTTTACATTTGCTCTACATATCTTTTTTCCTGCAAGATTTTCAGTTGCACTTTTATGTTGGTTAGCTACACAAGCTAACACTGAGGAGATTTGTTCTAAAAGAACTTTATTTCTTTTGCTAAAGGAGAAAAGTTTGTCCTTTTGTGCTCTGTAAGCAACATTTCCATGAATACTGACTTTTTGAAACATGCTTTTACTATTTGCCTTGGCCTTTAAGCCACTTAGAATATTTTGATTTTTTTTTTTCTTAAAAGAACAAAATACTTCATGGGCTCAACTCTGGAGTGTTATCGAGGCTGAAGCTTCCAGCATATTTAAGAACCTGTGACTTGCTGGCAGCTTTCTTGATATCTAAAAAATATAAAGAGCATGAAAACAAAATTTAGAGCATTTTGCCGTACTTTAGAATTGTGTGTTGTAAATCAGTTATTAAGAAAAAAGATTTAGCATTCATCACAAGAACAAGGTCAAATATGAACATTAATTATTTACTTGAGCTACTCTTGTGAAGAAGGAAATTACATGTGTAGCTCAGAGGTCACAGACTTGGAGCATAATTATCTTGATAATGATTTGTTGTGATGCAGATTTAAGGTTCTTCAGGTCTCTGTTCAGTTCCCAACTACAAGGCAAATAATGGGTGAGATTACAACCAAAATAAAGCAGAAGCAAAACATTGATGTCAGAAATCAGTATCAAGTTCAAGGTGTGAGACCTCCAAAAGGAAAAGGCTTTCTGAGTTAAAGTGTGTTTTTGACAGGTTTGTGTGACCTTGTGGTTCTTGGCTGGTGTGATCAAAACATGGAAACCAGTCACTCACCACATTCTGGGTTTTGGTGCTATTGTCTTTGCCCAGGTTCTGTGTAATGTAAATCTGCTTGTTTGATAAGGCTGAAGCACCATAAGTGAGTTTGATCTGTAGTTAATGGGGATAAACTATAGGAGCAAATTATTTGTCTTCAGTAAGAAACCAGGCTTCAAATTAAAACTTAACTGTGCCCCTCAGAGTAACCTGGTTTCCTTGGGAGCAGGATTTAACTCTGTGTTGCACTAGGTCATGCAGAATGCTTTTCTAATGCCAAAAGCTGAGAGAAGAGACTGCATTAGATAATACCTTTCCTCTGCTCGTTGGACAGCAGATAGTGAAGGAAGTGTGGCCTCGCTTAGGCGCCAAAATGTATTTAATACTACATGGATTTTTTCTCTTCTAGAAATTAATCCCAAAGATTGAGTTCCTGGATTTGAGTCACAATGAGGTGTCTTTGGTAGAAAATTTACAGGTAAGTGATGCTTTTGAAAGCGATTTTTTCTTTTCCTCTTACTGCCACAGACCTTAGAACACAGATTTTCATGCTTCACATTATTGTTCATCTTCACAGAGAATAGTTTAAACTCAAATAGATTATTCTTCATAACATCAAGTACTTTCTCAATGGTGCATTTCTTACATGCTCTGGATATTTTAATTGCTTTGCCAATATTGACATACAACATTTATTTCTTAAATAAATTAATTCACTGCCAACTGTGTCTGTGAGTTGGTAAAAATGCAGTTGAGGAAGTTTCCTGTCTCGAACCTTGAACCTGCATAATGAACAGTCTGATGTCATGTTTTTCATGCTACTTAGTGTCCAGCACAAAAACACTTGCACAAAAAAATGATCAAGCCATAGCACTACAGCATCTTTGCTGTTGTGTTTTAATTGGTGCATGACATGAATTTCTGTGCTGTTGCAGCATCTGTACAACCTTGTTCACCTGGACTTATCCTACAACAAACTCACATCACTGGAAGGTGTTCACACAAGATTGGGAAACATCAAAACCCTGAATTTAGCAGGAAATCAACTGGAAAGGCTGTGTGGTCTTAACAAACTGTACTCATTAGTCAACTTGGATCTGAGCAACAACAAAATAGAACAGGTAACTGCTGACTTTCAGTGTGAATTTGTGCATGAGATCATGGGCCCTTTCTTGCCGTGGGTGAAACTGCAAATAAAAGTGGCTGTAGTGATTTTTCCTGGTTATTGTATGTATGTAATCTATGCAAGAAATGCTCAGTCTGTGTGTCCATTTTCATTTAGCCACTGTATTCACTCTTTTATTCAAATACTTTCAGATTGATGAGGTGAAGAATATTGGAAACCTCCCATGCTTAGAGAAGGTGGTGTTATCCAGCAATCCACTGAGCATCATCCCTGATTACAGGACCAAAGTACTCGCTCAGTTTGGAGACAGGGCCTCAGAGGTGAGCCATGGTGCTGCGCTTCCTTGGAAGCTACAGTTTGGAAAAGTCTCTTTTTTTGTAGCCTGCTGAAGAAAGTACTGCGAATGTTCTAAAAATCTAGTAAGTTTTTAGTGTGTGTTGGAGAAGGGCTTTAGAAAATTAAACCATACAAATGTTATTCCATTGTGCTTCTGGAGTTAAATGAAAGCTCACCCTGCTTTCCCTGGGTGAGATGCTAATGTTGAAACACTGTTGTGCTAGAAGGGTGTTAAGCTTACAAAACATCCCTGAGTTTGCATTAAATTCTTATCTTGTTAGAGCAAGGTCTAATGTGATAATTGTTTTTGTGTAATGGTTACAAAGACACATATGGTTTACATTAAGATAAGGTAATTTTTGATTATTCCATTAATAAATGGGATGAGGTGCCTTGTTTTCAATACTTTTAAATGTGTTAACGTTTTTTAGGTTTGTTTGGATAACACTGTTACCACAGAAAAGGAGCTAGACACAGTGGAAGTGCTGAAAGCTATTCAGAAAGCAAAGGAGGTGAAATACAAACTGAGCAACTCTGATAAAAAGGTGAGTTTGTTGCTGTGAGAGAAATAGAATGTGCTGCCTACACAAAAAGCTTACAAAAATACTTGTAGAAATTAGATGTAAGCAGAATTCACCAAACTTTCCTTAGCATTGATGTTTTTATGCTTTTTGTGCTTTAATGTGTTACGAATTTTTAAGATTGTCTCTTTTTCCTATTTAGTTTTCAATGCAGTTTTGGTGGTTATCTGACTGTCCTTTTTGTGCTGGCTTGGGAGAGAGGAAGTGGGAGGAGAAGATAAAATGACCTAATGGTGTACACAATGAATTTACATTTGACCTTAACAGCCGAATTTTACATCTCATATAAGTATGGCAGAGCTGTGATTTTACTGCTGGTGTTGTAGAGTACTGAAATGACTTTCCCAAACTTCTTTCTTGTGGATATTTAGCAGTGGGAGAGAATCAGAAATCTGAATTCTCCTTGCCTTCTCTCTTGCGTGGCTGTGTTGTGTAGTTGGTTAGTCCTGTTTTGGTAATAAATTTATGGACAGAACAGGTTCTATCCCTACAGTGCAGGAATCCTGTTTTCATTCCTTTGGCTTGTGAAACTGCTAGTTCTGTCAATACAGTGATGAGTCAGTGATCAGAATGGCTTCTCTAAATGGATTCTTTGTGGAATTCCACTTAGTGTGGAAATTGAAACTTAGAGGAGATGACCACCCCTTCTCCCCTGCCAAAAAACTCCAAAATAAAGCTGGCACTAACTGTCCTTTTACTAAAATTGAGAAAGCTTGTGTAGGCTTTATTTTAGTTCAGGATCTAATGTGTCCTGTGTGTTTAGGTTTTTTCTTTAATTGCTGCATACTTTCTTTATTAGATCAGTGAGGACTCCAGGCTCACTGCTGCCAGCTCCAAATCAAACTGTTCTTCTCTTACTGTTCGTCCTTCCTCTCCCTCTCTGCCTCGTCCTGTCAGCTCCAGCCAAGGTAATCATGTATGTATCGTGCTGCTGGGCTGAGCCTCTTGGTTCTGCTTTTCTAAGCTGCATTGATATACATGAATATTATGTGCATGGATGTAGGGCTTATCAAGACCACCAGAAAGACCTGGCAGTGTTGGCTTTGAAAGTTTGTATGTGTGTGACTCAGCAAAACTGACCTGGTGTTCCCTGTAGTGTTAATGAACTGGAGTGGAAGTTTGGAGTTCGGGTACAGGGCTGCTTTTACTGTGTCATCCTGCAGAAACCACCTGCAGAGGACCAGATGTCTGTTCCAGGTTTAGATATATGCCTTAATGGAAACCCATGGCATGCATAGACATATTTTAAAATTGTTTCTCCACCTATTGTTGGTCTGCAAAACGTGAGCTCAAGCAGCATTTCCCCCTTGCTTTTTGCAAGAGCTGCATTTCTGGCACCCCAGAAGGAAGGTAGATAAAGGAGCTGGCATTAATGTTCTGGCTGAGGTTGTGAACTGAGCACATCAGTTGTGCTCTACAGTTCCTGCTGACCTTACCTGAGAGTTTTTTACTGTGTTTCAAATAAACATGCCTGTTGCATTAGGAACTCAGAAGAATGGCTTAACTTTCCTTTTTGCTGGAGCCCGTAAGACTGATTTACGTGAATGTTCATTTGTGACTGAGAGGAAGAGATAGTTACTTTTTGGTTTTGGCTTTTCTCTGATTGAAAAGTTAAAATGCAGTAGCATATGCACAGTAAGAGAAGACTTTGTAACCATTTATAAGGGCAGGGATTTTATTCTGAATTATTTGGGGTGGCACAACTGCTTCTTACCAGTAAATCAGTGGGTTGGTGGCTGAGGGAGAGAAACATCTCTGAACAGCTTGACCTTTGGAAAAGGTCCATTGCTGTGATTTCTGCAGAGTCAGTAGAGGTTTCCTAGTTCACTCTAGAAAAATTAAATTGTTCTGACAACATTTGATTCAGGGACAGAGCTGGTTACTATTCACATACTTTGCTCTTTCTAGATCACTTTTGATCTGCAGATTAAATGCCAGTTTTTCCAAAATGAAATCAATGCTTGCTTTAAAGTATTAAGCATTTGACAGATGGTCTCAATCCTGTAACTGTGTAACAACCTGCAGTTTTATACAGGACCTGCTGTAAAAATGCACGGCAGCCACCACTGGGACTGCCTAAGTTATTAATCAGTAGTCTTTTTCTATTACAGTCAGTGTTTAAGATTAAGTGACTTTTGAGAGAAAATACAGATCTTTCTGAAGGATCTCAGAGTTTTATAGAAAGACTGTATAAGATCCAAGGTTTTATTCACTGTAGTCCTTTTTGATAAGGTTCCTTCAGTAGAATTTTGGGGAAGGCTTTTATAAATAGTGGGAAAAGAGGGACTGTGGCAGCTATTTCTTAGCTTTAACAATAAAAACGGATTACTTGCTACATATCTAGCTGTCAAGGGTTGTTTTCAAAGTACTGATTTTGAGAAATCTATTTTTGAGAAATGGAGATATGCTAAGCAAGTGGTTTTAAGCATTAAATCATGAATAATGGAATTAATTTCCTGATGTGCTATTTCTATGAGTTGTTTTCTCTGCATTTTCTAGACACCATCTGTTTCCGTAACATATTATTCATATAAAATGTCACTGGCAAATGGCTCATGGAAAAAGATTAAATATTTATATAGGAAACAGAAAACCAAAAATAATGCTGTCATGTTCTGTTTTTCCTGTCAATTTGCGTTTCCTTCTTGCTAACACAGTATATTGTTCAAATAATAAATATCTCTTGTGTTTCCTCTGACCGTGAGATGGCTCAATGTAATCTGCTGAACTTTACCATCAATCCAGAAAGATACATGCAGGACTTTTTGTGCTCCAGCCAGAAACATAACCACACTGTAATTTTGCTGTTTATTTGCATATTTAAATACTGGAGCTTGGCTGGCTCAGTGGCAATGCTGAAAATTGATTTGCTATGTCGTGTCAGTGCAATGCTGTGAGTAACAAACAGGGAAAAAGTGAAATGTCCCTGAGGATGTTTGCTTATATACACTCATTATTAGTTTGTAGTGATGATTCAGCTTTGAATCCTTGAAAAAGGTTCCAATAAGGTGAGATAATATCTCAGGTGGCATTTGAGGCACCAGAGCATCTGAGTCTGAAGGTTGTGCACAGATGTTACACTTGCTCTCTTGAAGCTACAGGAATGTGAGCCCATGTGCAAAGTTCACAGAGTGCTCTGCTATGTTTCTGCCAGCCTGGCAATAGACTTGTTCTGTTAAAACTGAATCATGTGAAGAGTCCTTAGACCAGATGTTGAGGTTTAAATTGATTGTTAGCTTGAAAAAATGAGCTTTAGCAGTCATTAATGCAGCTTTCAGTGCACTTAAAGCTACTTCTGTAATTAAACTAAAATTCTGCCTGCTTTTTTATCCTGGTTGTGTGCGGTTATCCTTTAGCTTTAATTATTTATGATTAGATCTTTATTATACAATTTTAATTCCACTTGTTTGGCAGATATTATTAGACATTCACTTGGGTTTCACTTCAGTGATTTAAAGAGCTATTTTTATTTGTTCTAGAAATAATTTGTGAAGAAACAGTCCTGGCCAGCAGTTTTTTGCAGTCCAGTTGTTTGACTCCTACAGACCATACAGTTCCCCAGAGATGCTTTGAAATACCGGACTCCAGATGTAAAAATCAGGTAATTATGGTATTTTTAAAAGCTTATGCAAAGTTATTTTTTGTGTTAAACTGAGGTTAATATAGTAATCCATAGCAAAGGGGTTTTTTTGTTCTCAGGCATCCCCAAATTTGAGTCAAGTTTTGGTCCAGCATATAAATTAAAAGTATAATCCACATTTACCAGAGCCTCATGTCATGGCTTTGAGATTTTTACCCAGTACTAGTATCACATTTAGATACTGAGTGTAAAAATTGTCTTATCTTATTACCATACTAGTTTTTAGAAGATGATTCTCTTGCTGGTAGAGTGGAAGAACATTCTCCCTGTCATTAGGCAATAATCTTAATTTGTCTCCTTCAATCTCCTCCTGTTTGGTAACTTCTGTTGTGTGATTTCATTTGTTGTATTGGAAGTACCCTTTCAAAGAGTGAGAAGCAAGACTTGGGTATCTCTTCCTTTACTACCAGCTTAATTGGTCTTTGTCAAATTCCTTTACCTTTTGCCTCATTTTACACCAATTCAGTAAAAATTTGTAGTGTGCTGAATTATCTGTGGGTCACAGGTTGCATCTGTTCTCAAGTCAACAGCAGAGTTCATTCTTTTTCTGCCTTAATTGAATGCCCAACCTAAAGCAAACAGTGTTTCTGGATCCTCAAAGGGGGGCTGTTCAGCTGGCCATGAGTACTGCAGGACTCTGCAGCAAGTTGGCCAGCTTTAGGCAGTGTGAGCCAGCATTAACTTTGCTTCTCATGTGTGCTGAAGTCGAGCCAGCTGACAACTTCCTGATGTTATTCTCTTCTCCTCAGGCACCTGCCTCTTCATTGGATTCATGCAAAGAGGATGGAAGTGGTCATCATACGTGGTAAGCTAGAGAAATAAGTTCTGGTTTAAATCCTTCTTAGCTTTTGTGTAATAACAGTGGGGGCTGTTTTCTTAAACCCAGCCTCTAAGGCAAAACAGTCTCTTCCCTTGTATTCTGCCTCTGGATTTTTGAACCAAAACCAGTTTTATGGTGTTTTTAATCTTTGAACCCTGGAGTGCAGTTGGTAATTTCAAAACCAGCAATGGCTGTACTGTATAGTCCTTTAGAAGGATGTGTTTAGTGGGGATGGGAAAGGAAAGATGAGTTAATTATTTTAGTTTTTACTTTCTATAGAATTACACACTAGCAGCCTTTAAAATCAATGGGTGTATGCAGTACAAAGATGTTTTAGGAAATTACACTGATTTAACAGCGCTAACAAGGGTAAACCTCCAAGTTCTGAGAAGCAGCACCATGAATTCTATGTAGCCATGGCTGGTTTTAAGCTCAAGTTTGTACTTACTGTGCCTTCTCGTCTCTTTTGAAGCTTGGAGTGTTCAGAGGAAGAACACTGTGCAGTGCCTGACCCCTGTAACACCGTCATCTTGCCTTTTACTTGTATGTCATACACTGCCACAAACCAAGACTTTATCCAGCACCTTTCTGCCTCCATAGTGCAGACTGTGCAGAAATCTTCCCCCTCCCTCATGGAGAATAAAGGAAACTCTCCAGGTAATTCCACAAGCACAGACAAAGAAGATGGATATTTTGAAATGGGACTCCATGAAGGAGATCAGACTTTTGAGTTCAGCACTACTTCAGATCCTCAGTCATCGGACAGCACAGCGCTGGAGAGTGTTGACATAGTCAAAATTCTCTGGAGCTTTTCTATCCACGTTCATAAAGGACTCAGACAGTTTGCTTCCTGTTTGGTTCTGACCGATGATATGCTAGCTGTGTTTGAGATTCCTCACCAGGAATTGAGAGGAAATTGCCAGCACATCCCTTCTGCCTTGAAGTTAACGCTGTGTTTTCCATATACTGATCTAACAGAATTTGGCTTTCTCCTGCCAGAAATCTGTTTAACTCTGAAGCTGAAAAGCAGTGACAACTTCCTGTTTGTTATTTCAGACTCCCAAAATCTTCAAGACTTTTATTCCTGTTTACACATGTGTTGGTCTCAACACTACACATCAGTGTTACCAAGCTCCAAATTGTACTGTGGAAAAGCAAACCTCCAAGAATTTCTCTGTCAGCTTATGGAAATGAATTGCATTTCTGCAGAAGATGTTGAAATAAAAGGTTGTTTCCCAACATACCTTGTTTATGGGAATAAAACCAGTGTTCAGAAAGTCTTGCATCAACCAGAGTCAGCTGGCAATAACAAAGAATGGTCCAAAAGTGTTTTGTGTTCTGCACTTTATTCTTCAGTGTATAAATCATCCGATCAGGGGCCCTGTGTGGTCCATCCTTGTTGGATATTTCTAACACCCCAGCATTTGTACATAGTAAAGGTGGATTTCAGTTTACTGCCAGGTAAATGGGTAGGCGCAGAAGAGTTGGGAAGTGTATTTAAGCTGAATAGAATTCCATTGGCATCACTAGTGTTGCATCCAGCTCATGGTTCCATCCAGCAGAAGGGTTCATTTCTGGATGGACATGTGCTGGAGCTGCTTGTTGGATACAGATTTGTTACAGCAGTGTTTGTTCTACCTCATGAAAAATTCCACTTCCTAAGAATCTACAGTCTTTTAAGGACACTCCTGCAGGATGTTAAGACTATTATTATTTTCAAAGCTTCAAGCAAATCAGATGCTGTAAGAAATCACGTTGTGGAGGCAAACAGGCACGGTCAGTCAGCAAGGTAATGATTCCTGTAAAATGGGTCTTGCACAGTGCTTGATGTGGCTCAACCTGTGTGTTTGCAGCTGTCATTGTGATTGGTTTTGGCCTGTAGTACTGATGATGAAATACTTCTGCATTCTGCTGGTCTGTAGTACGTGTGAATGGCTATTCCAGACTCCACCTGTCTGCCTTTTTTTCTTTCTGTTTTGCTTTGTTGTTGCAACATAAAATGTAATTTCATATGTAAGGAAACTTCCTATTCCATGTGCCTGCAGGCTGTGTTCAAGGTATATAAGTTTAGCTATTAAAAATGGAAGTTTTTTGAATTTTTGGAATGAAATATAAATATTCATTCTTGGGGAAAAAGCTGTGTCGTTCCTTACATTTTGTATATGTTTTCTGGGTCTTTTCTAGTTTTTGCAAACCTCATCTGGCACTGTCATCTTTATATCCATCTGAGTTTCTTGTGCAGAAGATAACAGAAGATAACCAGATTCCTGTTCACCTGCATGTTTCTGTGTCTCTGCAGTATGTGGCTGGGCTGAAAGGAAGTGCCCTGGTTGAGTTTTTCCATGGCAACATTGCAGAGGTATTGTGCTTAGCCCAGGTGTATGAAAAGATACCTTGTGAGCTTTCTGTGCTACACAGTATTTTAGAAAAGACCTTTGTTGATCAAACTGAGCTGCAGGAGTGAAACCTGGGACTCATTTTGATCAAAAATCTCTTCGTGTTACTCCATTTTGGGTTCACTGCCACAGCAATTGGGACACTGCCAGGCATGTTTTGCCCTCAGGATCTGTGATGCAGAACAGGAGAGTACATTAGTGTATGTCTAGAAGATATACACTAGATTGCTCCAAGAATGTTCCTCTTTTTTCTTTCAAGTGGCAAAAGGAAAGAAAATAAGAGGAGTAAAATTATTTTGTGATGATACCTGGCTAAATCAGCACATAAATGTTTTGACTCATTTTTGTAACATGATGCATGACTGCAACACATGTTCATGGCTGTAGGTACTCCAGAAACAAGAACAGATAAACCTAATTTCTGAAAAACATAGTTATCTGTGGTGAACATCAAATCTAAAGGTGCAAATCTTACCTTAAATTTATGATGTTGCTTTTGTAAGTGATAAATCATTGTGGTGAGTACATACGTCAGTTGAAAAGTTTGAGAAAGAGAGACCCTTTTTTATTCCCTTCCCTTCCTTCCAAATTCTTTTAAGTAAGCCCAGTTCTAAGCTGTGCTTCTCTTTTTACATCAGGAGAAGCTGATAAAGCAGGTGACTCATTTGAGGGTTCACAGTGAGCTCATCAAGAGAGAGGCTGAGAAGGTGCCTGGTTGGAACAGCAGCTGCAGTGACAAGCTGTGGTTCTGTCCTCTCTTGAGGATCTTTGAATCTAACCCCTCAGTATAATAAACATGATATTTTCAGTTGCTGCTGTTGTGGCCTTATTTAGCCCCTATGAGGTGAACTTCTGCTCTTGGACTATTGCATGTTCAGATGCTTAAGGCATCAGTTTCATAGTCCAAAGTTGCCTCTAAGATGATGAAACGATCTGAAATATCAAAGTGTGTGACTGATTTATGAAATACAATTTACATCTCAGGTGGAAAACGAAGAGTTGAGACATCTCATGTGGTCTTCAGTTCTGTTTTACAAGACTCCCAATGTGGAAGTGATGGCTTGTGTGCTTCTCTCAACAAAAGCTATTTACTTTCTGTTGGATGACTCTTTTGTTCATGCTGATGAGCACCAGTCAGGTAAAATAGTTATTTTGATCCTTTAATCAATTTACCAACTTCATCCCTATCTGTGCGTTTGTCTTCAACTGAAATACCAGTTTGGGATCAATAATCTTATTGGACCTCCTAGTTATGGGGAAAAATGGCAAAATTTGCTGTATGCAAAGTATTTGCATAAGACTTTGATGTCAAAAAAATGAGGGCCTTGAGTCATGTCTCCTTCTCAGACAGACTTTTCCAGCTGCCATTGTATCCATGCTTTGCTCTGCTGTCATTTCACAGTCTGTAGCATCACCCAGGCAGCTAAAGGCCCTTTCATAACCAAAGTGGCAAGTGAGGGCTAATGAACCTCATGGTGTGCATTCAGTTCAAATGATTTGTTAATAGAGCTGCTAATTTAAATCTGGTATGTGACAGCTGCTTCAAGAAATGCTGTCAACAAGGAGATTCAGTTGTCTTTGTTGCCTGAGAAATTATTAGCCACTGTACCCACTCTCTTCCTAATTTCTTTCTTCAAATGTGAGATAAGTATAAGACTTTAATATGAAAGTTATGCTTATGGACAGAATAATTTTGTTTGAATTTTCATCGTATATACTTTTTAAACAGATTTTTGGAGCAAAGAGAACTCCGATTGTGAAAATAGTTCTTTTCACCTCTCTTGCTGCTTTGTACTAAAACTGAATGACCTGCAGTCAGTAAATGTTGGCCTGTTTGACCAATACTTCAGAATTACTGGTGAGTACATCTTGTGCTTTGTTTTTCCAGTCCTATTTTGTTTTACTCTTTTGTTAGATGGATTCCCATCTTTATTAGTAAGATGGAAGAGTGTGTTATTTTGTTGCTTCTTTTACTTGAATCCCTAGAGGTATAGTTAAGTCATCATATTTTAAATTAAGAGGAATTATATTATGTATTTTTGAAGGGATTTGCAAGGATTCTCTTGTTGCTTTCAGGGATTTGAAAGATTTCTGAATAATGATGCATGTTTTCAGGAGAAATAATCCTTGCAAGAAACCTTTTCTGGTGAGAGTTGCGTGTTGTTCTAAGAAATGATAACACCATGTACAGATTTGTGGACTGTGTTCTGTGTTCTCTTCAGGACATTCTGCAGATCACATAGTCACCTGCCTGACAAGAGACAGCTACAACACTCACACCTTCATCCAGCAGCTTATGGCAGTTCTGTCTTTGCTTGCACGCACACCTTCACCTGAACCAGTAGATAAAGACTTCTACTCTGAATTTGGGAGTAAAAACACAGGTCAGTGGTCCTTTCTGCATGTCATGAGGTATTTAGGCATCATTCTTAAGGCTCCATCTAAATTGTACTGATCAAAAGTGGAAAAACTTGAAAGCAGGGATTTTGTTTGTATTCAGTGATCTGATAATGTTTTCATGAGTTCAGAACTGGGGAGTGGGAAGGAGGCAGAGGAGGTCAGTGGCTGTGGAGGTGAATAATCTCTGATATGAGAATGCAGCTGTATTTCCTTTAACTTCTGCCACCCTCCAAACTAATTGTGTGGATAGAAATTTGCAGAAAAGTATGTTGGTAATGCAAGAAAGACTCCATTAGAGATCTGTGTTCAAATAAAACTATTCCAATATGAGTAAAAGTATGTATGGATAGATACAAAACTTGAATCCTTCCATCTGTCAAAGGTTGTTGCTTATCCTAATATATTAAGAAAATACTGTATAGTACTAAACAGAAATACAATAATGTATGTTTCTTGCAGGAAAAATGGAGAATTATGAACTGATTCACTCTAGCAGAGTAAAATTTATTTATCCAAATGAAGAGGAAATTGGGGACCTTGCTTTTCTAGTGGCAGAGAAGATGGATGGTTTGACTAATCTTCCGTCCCTCAACATCCTTCTATATGTGTTGGCATTTCAAGTAAATCATGTTGAAGGATCTGCTCCAAACACTAGTTCACTTCAACCTAAAACACTTATACTGACCAGCTCTGATTTGTTCCTCTTTGATGAAGATTATATCAGTTACCCACTACCTGAATTTGCTAAGGAGCCACCAAAGAGAGATAAGTATCAGCTTGCAGATGGAAGGCGAATCCGGGATTTAGATAGAGTACTTATGGGTTACCAGACATATCCACAGGCCCTTACATTTGTGTTTGATGATGTTCAGAATCAGGATCTGATGCAGAATCTAACACTGGATCACTTTGGAGAAACTGATAGTGTCCCAAGGGCAAATACTACACAAGAAGGCAGCAAGAACAGAGAGATCCAGTGGTACATTTTTATCCCAAGTGCAGAAAGCAGGGAGAAATTAATTTCATTGCTTGCAAGACAGTGGGAAATCCTGTGTGGTAGGGAACTGCCTTTGGAACTCACAGGGTAGTTAGGGTACAGCCAAGTGATTTCAGTGTGTGTTAAAGGGTAAAGCACAGTGTTTAGGTACACAGCTGACCTGCACTCCCTTGCTCTCTCAGTGCAGTGAACATGTAGTAGTACATAGGAATAATCTGAAGTGTTAATTGGGGACTGAACTTCTTGTACAGTCTATTTTTTATGCAATAGTATATAGTGAAAAATACATGAGACATCCTGGGAAACTGTATGGAAAAATTAAGGAGTCAACACTAGATATACTGTCGTCTGGGGCTGTTAAGGTTTCCACTATTCTTCTGTATATATCAGTCTTGCTGTTCTATACAAATTCTAATGTGTAAATAAGGGTAAATGCTTGTGTATGTTCAAGTGCAATGTTCTTTGTACGAGAAGTATTTTGGGTATGCTGCTAATGCTTCTTATTTAATGATCTTACAGTTTGACATATGTTTTTCTTTGAGGCCAAATGTAATTATTTGCTGCCAATCTTCAACTTAGCAGTAAAATTTGAGCCACAAGCAGGTAACAAATTTTCATATGAAATTATTTTCACAGGTATTCTTTTTCCTTACCCTAGGATAAAAGAATTCCCTGGTAAAGATCCTCTCAGTATCATCTTGGAAGTGGAAATACCTAATGTGGATATTTGAGCATTTTGTCAGCAAATAATGAATTTGTATCTCTGAACACAAAGTCTTTCTTTTGCCTATCTTGTGAATACAAATAAAGTGTAATTTGACAGTTTTCTCTTGGCCTTGTCTGTATTCAAGTTTATATCTTGTGTTTGCAGGATACCATATGGCAGTTCAGCAGCTCATATTATGTTCCTAGAGTGCGTTGTGAAGTATGAAATACGCAGCAAGAGGAAAGAAGAAAGTAGTTTATTCTACTATAGCAAGATTATGTTAGTCCAGAAATACATCTGAGTCATGGAAGTCGAGGATCTGCAGCTTCTAAACAGAATTTGAGGATTTATTTCATGTAATTTTGCTTCTCCATTAGATATTAGGGATTTGCCTTCCCAGCTGTCATCTTTCACTTGAATGTTACTGTGCCCAACAAGTTTTAGCCTCCCCATGACAGTAAAATCCCTCCTCACTATTATGAAGACAAATATTGAACAAGAATGTTCTGTATGCAGTGAGATTAAGAAGGGAAGAACAGTTTTGATACTTCTGTGTCAGCTGGTGCTGCTTAAAACTTATCCTTCTTTAAAAACACATAGAGAAATTTTGACTGAAAGAGACATGGAGGTGCAACAGCCAACCTTGACACAGGGCAAAGGCTGAACAGATTGCTCGGGGCCTGGTCCAGACAAGCTAGGAGTTCTCTCCAGGAAAGGCAAGTCCACAGTGGTGGTGGGAGTTTGGTGGCTTCACAGAGTGTTTTTCCATGCTGTTGCATGGAAAACGGAGCTTGGCTGTGCTTTCTGGACTCCAGGAGCCAGAAATGCTGCAGCCAGTGCAAGGATGACAGAGGCTGCCTAAACCAGATTGTATTGCAGGATGCAGTGGAGTTCCCTGAGCAAGGAAAGAGGTGAGGAGCATTACCTGAGTGCAGCTCTGCTCACAGTTTAGCAGAGTTAAGCTTAGACTGAACTGAACAATTGAAGTAGGTACTGCATGGGGAAAACTGGGGTTTCCTGTACCTTAGGTCTTTTCTATTCCCTGAAATCTCAAAGTTACTTATGTTCATTTCAGCTTAATTTCTAACTTAAAAATCCTAGGGATAATAAAAGAAAGCTTAGGTTTTCAGTAGTTTTTTCTGAAGTAATTCTGTTAATCACTTAAAATTCTCTAACACTTAAGAGCTTGTGGCAACTTGAATAGTCTGATTTGAAACAGCAGTTGAGAATTAACCAGATGAACAGGTCACTTACAGTGAGGCTTATGGTTTTAAGTGAATGCAAAGGGAATCTGTAAAGAGACCTTAGAAACTGCCTGGGGTTTGAACCAACAAGGATAGATATCTCTGCCTCTCCTGTAGGGGCTACACTTGTCATTGCTTCTGGGTAAGTGAGCCCTGCTGCCATCTTATATAAGGCCTGTCCTGGGGGCTGCCTCGTACTTGAGGCACACGCGAGTTCTGGGTGTCCTTTATAATGTTTAAATGTGTTTTGGTGCACTAGTGAATATCATAGAATCTTGTTCTAGAATAAGAAATGATAATCCCTTGCTTGTTTGAGCAGGCAAGGTCTTGCTTTCATGCCTTACTGCAATAAAAACACATCTGTGATTAAACTTGACATTTTTTTAAATCCACAGCTGTTCAAAATGTCGAATCTGTCCCTTTGGATCAGATTATTAAGCCAGGAAACGGGTGTAATTCCCCTTTGAGATCTTGGTAAGCACCGAACACATTTGAAGATGAACGAAATGTTCAATATGTCCTGCACTGTGTCTGGATTCTTCAATTAAGTGTCTTATCTGTGCTACTCTCAGTTACAGAATATGCTGAGTTGGAAGGGACCCACGAGGATCATGGAGTCTGCCCCTTAGCCCTGCACAGGCCCATCCCTCTTTAAAAAGCCCACTTTAAATACTGAAAGGCTGCAGTGAGGTCTCTCTGGAGCTGCCTGTTCACTGAGCTGAACAACCCAAACTCCCTCAGCCTGTCTCCATAGGAGAGGTGCTCTGTGTTAGACCCTGCTGGAGTGAGAGCTTTGTGGGTGTACATTTCTGTTCATTTAAGTGCAATGTTAAGCTGAAAAGCTTTACACACTGTCACTCCTCAGTGCCAGCCTGTTGTCTCTGTTGTCTAATTTTAACGTAATCTTTTGTTTCTAAATACAGGGATTTGGATGAGTTCTTGAAAGTGAACAGTCATTTCATAAAGATTTCTCAGAACTTGCCACGTTTTTTACAGCAAGTTCACCAGAATGAAGTCTCTTCATAAGCAGCTGAGGTCACATAGAGCAGTCTTCATTTCTTCCTCTCTTTTAGCAAGAGCCCTACAAAGCCCTGCATGCATTTTTCTCTTTAGTAATCCTTTATACTCAAATTCTTTACAGCCTCCAACCCTTGTTCAACATTAAGGCAGTACCTGAGCAGCTGAAGTTGTAATCAGGTCCATGCATAGGCAGGTGGGCAGACCTTTGTCAGGAAAGTATCTCCTGAACTGTCCCACATTTCCATAGTCTGGCTTTGCAGCTGAAGTAGAGATTTGCCACCCTAGGAAGTCCCAAGCAATTATTTATGTTTTGTGTCATCTGCTACGGATCTGGCCAAAGGTTTAACAACTTCCCTTGTATTCTAATTGAAAAATTGTAAATGAACCTCATTAGGAAGGAAAGTAAATGAGGTGCTGGCCTGAGCTAAATTGTTTTCTTTGCAAGGAGAAATGACAGTGACCTGGATCCTGTCTGTCCTGTGTCAGTTCTCCTGCTGTTTTTACAGCACTGATCAGCCTGGTTGTAGATGCACTGCACAGTGATGTATTTCTATCAGCCCTTCTGGCTTGCCTGCCTGTTCTTGTCAGCTTTGATAAGGATGGATTTTTTTTCAATGAAAGTAGCACAAAATGCTACTGCTTCTTGCTTGGATGTCTTGGTCAAAAAGTTTACATTTGTGGTACTAATCTTCAGAGATCTCAAACCTCAGGCAGAGAAGCAGCAACATGAGGAAAAGCAGGAAGATGTGGCTCAAAGCAGACTATTATTTCTTTCTGTCTACCTGGTAATTAAGGGTGTTTAGTAACTTGGAAAGCTAAAAATTGATGTGGAAAAAGTGGGAAATAAGAAACTACTTAGAGCCAGAAGATGCTGAAGAAAGACTGTGGCCAGCACTCCAAAAACCCACCTGACCAGGTGCATGAAGAGGAGTAGCCAGAGCTGGTAAGCTGGGCACCAATTCCTTGTGTTTCAGTCTTTAAGGTCTCTGGGAGGGGGTGATGAGAACTCCCAGCAACTCTAAAGTCATTGAAAATGCTGAAATAGCAGGATCCCAACTCCCATCTCTGTCCTGCTGTTCTCAGGCAGAAATTCAGTGCAAGCCTTGGGATATCTTGGCTATAGTTTTAGTCAAGCACATTATAGGCCCTTTCTATCCTTTACAGATACAGGACGTGAAGGATAAGCAGCACCTCTGGGGAGACCCCTCTGCCTCCTCAGTCATGCTCATGTGAGAGATGCTGAGTTCCAATAGCTCAGCCTGTTCAAACAGTTTTACTCAGACTTGTAATTAATGTTGAACATCTAGGGGGAATTTACTGCCTGACTCTCCCAGTACAATCCCAGAGCACTGCTTAATACATGGGAAAGGTACAAAGCTAAAACCAAGAGAAGGGAACATCAAGGAACTGGGAGTCAAGAGAAAGAAATAGGCCAGACTTACGGGATTTATGTGCTGACATTTGGTAGTGCTGCCCTTCGAGGTTTTGGACTAACAGGATGTGAGCAGCCACGACCATTTCTTCCTGAATCACACAGCAAACATCGTGCTCAGGCAGCCCTACCTGTCTGCTTGCAAATTGGACCACTGCATGTGTGTGTGAGAGAGAAAGATAAACAGATCCTACTAGCTGTGCAATCCTTCCAGTGTTTTTGCTTGTATCAGCAAACTTTAAAATTCCTGTTCCTTCCAACTTGCCAAGAGTTGAAAAAAAACCCCCAACAACAAAAACAACAAAAAAGGAATATCATGTTCTCGTCTCTTCACCAGGACACTGAGGAGTATTGGGTAAGTGTGGTGCAGCTGGCCCTCTTCCTACACACAAGCCCTTCTGGCTTGGTCTGTTTAATCCTTTGCTAGTACCTCTTCAGACTCAGAGCCTTCTTACACGCTGTACAATTCAGAGCAAAGGGACTTGGTGTTCTTTCCCAGAAGAGTGGAACAAGAGTCCCATTCTCTCCCTGGATGCAACCAAATGGTGAGCTCCCACAGGAGCTGCATGGCAAGGTGGACTGGATGGTAAATCACTTGCCTTGGCTCTGTAGTTTCTTTAAAGATTGCTTAAACTAAAGATTTCAATAGCAGGAAATTGCCCAAGCTCACCAGGGCTGCACAGACTTCACAGAGCAGGGCTGGTGACCCAGCATTTTAAAACACAGCATGTGACACAGGCAGGGAGGATGGAAGGGTTTGTAGTTTTATCCTTTGCCTTGATCCATGTTTTGGTGGTTTTTTTTTTTTGTCTTCCCATGGAACAGGTTGAATAATTTTTGCCAGCAGCTTCTCAACTCTGAATGTTAATGTGTTCACAGAAAAAATGTCAGGTCTTATCTAAGTTACTTTAGAGCCCAAACTTTTATCAATGCATAAAGCAACAAGACTGAGAGAGAGAAAAATCCTGAGCACTGCTGCCTGCCAGCAGTGTGCTGGTGACTGGGGAGACTCAGCCCACAGAGTAAATGATTAGTGTTCCATAGAAGCAGTCGGTGTCAGGGCCAGAATTTAAAGATGATGTTTGAGACTTCCACTGCTAACCCAGCCACCCTCTGCCATGTGGACAGGAGACACTTGACTGGTAAATCAACCTCCATGCCTTCCAAAACAAAAGCCCATGTGCTAAACCTCACAGATAAACACGCTGACAGACAGTTGACAACTCCTACTGTTTGTTTTAAAATTGGATTTGCACGATCCTATTTCAATCAAACATTGACTAGCACGTGAATAAGACCCGTTACCCTGCTTGCACAAGACCATTTGTGGACTCTGACATCAGATCTTTACAAGTCTTGTGTATAAATTTTCCTTTTGATGAAGGGTTTTTTTCCCCAGATTATCCTGTCTCAAATATTCCTTTAATTGCTAGTGACATAACAAGTCCCATCGTTTTATTCTTAATGCACTACTGTGTATTTCCTCTGTAAATTCTGGATGGTTTAGGAAGAATAAGATGTTGAGATCTCTGACAGACCTCAGGATTTTTTGCTTTGGGAGTCTTTGGGGTTTTGAAGTACTTTGTGCAGTTGCCTGTGTGCATGAACTGCTCTCATACAGAAAGGAGTGAGGGAACTGAGGTTTTTATTTATTGACAGTTTTGAAGGGTGTTGAACAAAACAGTGGAATCAAAAAACTGATCCAGTGCATTTTGCCTCTAAGGCATAAAGTTTTTATTGATGTCTTCCATGAGAAAATCCATTTATCTGCCTAGAAAATCCACTTATCTGCCTAGGAGGAATCCATCTATCAGAAAAGAATGGGAACAGTGTAAGCAGAGCAGTAATTTGTGTTTGTTTGGCTCAGTTTTGCTCCTTGTGCTCTTTCTGTGCTGATGTTGCCACCTTTGGTGACACTGCCAACTGAACTGCCACTGCAAGCACAATTGGCATCTTTCCACGGTTGACTGAGCATTATTAATAGCCCAGGGCCACCCACTGATTTGGAGATGATTGGTGCTTCACCATCTTGCTGATTTCCAGAACCATGAAGATCCAAAGTTGTTGCAGATTTTGGTGTTCCAGGTCCAGCAGCAGCGATCAGCAAAGTTTCCTCTCTCTCAGAGCAGCTCATATGCAATGACTGAAATGCACTGCTTATGAGTGCTTGGTCAGGAAAACAGCTTCTGATGATGCATGACCTTCTGATTTTTCAGTTTATGCTCTGCTGCTGTACAGTGGCACTACTCAGTGTTTGCATTTTTAGGCTGAGTATGGCTGTTGTATTGCTTGCCTTTAATTGAGGTGAGGTCAGATAAGGAATTTGGCTGCAAACCTTTTGATATTGCTGTGAATCTGATTTATTGAATTCAGGCAGGAATTTCACTAAGCCTTTCTCTCCCTTCCCTTACTAGTTCCCTTAGTAGGTCAGATACAGTGATGATAAACAGCAGTGGAAAGCCTTGGAACCAGTCTTCTGGTGTCCTTTTCCCCCCTCTACCATTTTCAGTGTTGAGCCATTTAGAAAACTCTCTGAAGACTCAAAGGAGCCAATGCCTCTTCAAGTGCCTCAGGGTAAGCATTTTGCCCTTTAAAAGCTTATCAGCTATGTGTGGATGCTGGCCACTTAATCCCTATGTCACACAGCCAGCCCTTGGAAAAACCATCAACAGGAATCCTTCCAGGCTGCTGTGTGGGTACCTAAAGAGCAGGATGGAGCAGAGAAGCAGCTTCATTCTTCTGTTTCCATGGCCAGTCCTGTGCCATGACTGTAGGCAAAGAAATCACTGTACAGCTTCCATATTGATGGCCCCCTCTACAAGTGTCCCCACTGTCCATTTGTGACTTTGCCGTCCCACCAGAACTGGTCTGAACTATGATGCCTCTGTCACTTTTTGGATATTTGCCCATACCAAATGGTTTCCAGAGCTGTGTAACCCTCTGACCTTGGCAGTGGCATCAGTTGGGCAGCCACAGCCCAAGGGGCTACAATTGCCCTGTAACAGGACAAGGGGGCTGAGTCCTCGGATTGAGCTGTGGGCTGGTGCTTCTCACATGGGTTGCAGTGGATGGTTGTGTGCCTTATCTGCTTCCTGTTAGTGCAGGATATATAATAGGGCTGGCTTTTCATCATGCTGGCTCTGCCTGTAGGATGAAGGAAGAAGGAAAGCACAACTGACGGCACTGGTAAGTACAGGGCTTCTTATGTGTGTCTTTGTGTGTGTGCAGGGGCAAAAAAATATTAATGCTCATTATTTAAGTAAACACTATAAAGCTTCATGTCCTGGTTTCATTTAGACACCTTCATTTGCTATTAATGGCTTGAAAATGAGAAGGTCCCTCCCCTCATTGCTCAGTAGGATTTGGTGTTCACAGAAGCAGTCCTTAGACTGCTCAGTATAATGGGCTCCCTTGGCAGTGTAGGGAGACAAAGGCCATGTAAAATCTGTTGATAATCAGTTATTGGTCCTTTGTAGTGTTCCAAAGGAGAGTATATATTGTAGACTGTACCTCAGGTTAGTGTGTCATTTTTTTAATCTGTTTTGGGACTTTCCTATTCTGAGTGCTATGGAAGTGCTCCTTGGATTCATCAAGCTGTCAGTGGAGTGTTTGGAAAATGATATATTTTGCCATCACTGCCATAGGACCTGCAAAATGTGATGCTTTTCTTGCTGGGAAACCCAAATATTTTAAACAAATACCAAAGCCTACTCAAGGTTCCTGATTGATGGACACAATGTGCTTCATTATTGCTCTGAAGCACAGCCCCTCACTCAAGTTGCTTTGTTCATGCAAACTTTGGGATAGGCAGTGGTGGGGTTCTACCTTCTCTTTGAGGTGGTGTGGGCATATTATCACCAGTGGTAAAAGGAAATTAACTTACCCTTCATGAATTCATGGTATTTAAGTTTGCCCATTGGCTTTGCCTTCTGTTAAGCACACAGTTAACCTCTTTTCATTCCAATTAGTTGAAAACTAAGGATTTCCTTCCTTCTGTTTTGAACTGATATGTAAGAGGAAATCCGTAGATGTTCCTGTTTTGAGTAAACCTTTTACTAAGGAGTTCTGCTTGTGCATTTAAAAAAAGAATGGAAAGAAAGAAAAAGGTTATGTTGATTCAGACATAACACTAGGAGTAGATCCATTTCTGAAGGCTTTGCAGCCAAAGAGCACAGTGCAAAAATGCTCTCTCCCTGTTTACTTTTAACCTCTGGTTTGTCTTGGATCTGATTCTTAGTAGGCGGTGTTATCTTACAGAAATTACAGCCGCTATCACCACCCCTTTTGTGTAAAGGGTCCTGCCTGTAAAAGCATGAAAATGCATCCTCCTGGATTGCTGCTTTTCTTCTTAGCAGCATGCTTCACTCCCACAGCTGACTGCCAGAGTCAGAAGGTAAGTCTGCGAGTCTTTGTTTAAATGTTCATTGAACTGCTCTTCATATTTAGACATTGCATGTTAGGAAATTATCCTCCCCAAAACTCCCTTTCTCATTTGCATTTACTTAGGTGCAGAGTAACATCCATGAAACCTTTGGGGCTGTAAGGTGTTTTCTCTGCTATGTGTGTAGTCTATACTGAGGAACTAAAAATAAGCTGAAGGGAGCTGCTTGAATTTTAGATTGGATTAAATTTGTGTCTCTGTTTGGCATGGAACGCAAAAGTAGCAATATCAAAGGAATACACTCAGCATCTTTGTCTTCTGCTAGCTTCAGGACATGGGATGAGGACTTGGCATCCATCAGGAGGGGTCTATAAGTTTCCCAGGAGAAGTTAGTTTTATAAAAATCTTTACAATCTCATCAATTTGTTGCTTTGCAGCAGGATAAATACCTTTGTTTCAAGTATATTTCGCAACAGTTCCCCAGTTAGGCTTGTGGAATACTTCCCATTTTGTGTCAGTTCTATTGATTTTCTTTCGATCCCTTCATCTCTGTTCTTGTGTTTAGCAGCAGCATCTAGGAGAATGTGTGATGCCTTTGTAGATCTGTTCTGCAGGCTCTGTGGTGAGGCAGCCCGGGTCCTGTGGGCTGGAGTTCACACTGATTCACCCCATATTGTCTTCTGCCATCACCCTTCTTGTGTCCTGCTGTTGGAGGAGTGAACTGACCTGCAAAGTCAGAAGCTGGGGGGGGTGGCATTTGGAAACGTTATTCCCTGGGGATCCAAGCTATGGAAAGGTTGTTTTGTCTTGAATAACAAAGCAGGGCTTTGTGGGGAATAGACAAACCTGTAAGTCTTACAGACTTCATTTAGAAAAAGCCAGAGCACTGGAAAGGTGCTTCGGTGTCAGAACTTTGGGTGGAAGTTTTTGTATAGGCCATGTCAAAAAAGGGCCATACATGACTACTGGGAGGGCTTGTAGGATCATTAAGGTGACTTGAACACAAACATGAAGTGTCTCTGCTGATGGATCTTGTTTGTCTTGAGATGTGGGTTCCAGAATAGTTGTGTCCAGAGACACAGACTCACATCTTCAGCTGGTGTAAGTGGAAAATTAGGTCTTCCTGCTTTGAGACACTCTGTTGATTTCTGGTGTCTGGGTTGGCAGGAAACAGTTATATTATCAGGTAGTGAGTGCTCACAGAGAAGTGAAATGTTTTGAATCATTTCTGAAGCAGTTTCTGTAATCTGGGAAAAATAACTCCCTTTTAGATTTTTCCCTGAGAAAGACAAGAAACATTTGAAAGGTTGAAATGGAAGGTAAGGAAGAGTAAGCTTTCTCTGGTAGTTTAGGGTAGTCATTGATCTGATTGCAACAGGAGTCCTGGGATTCCACAAAAGGCCTCCATTGACCTGCAGGGGCCATCAAGAGAGAAAAGAGGGATTTTATGCTACCTGTTTTTCAGTGATGTTTCCACAGGACTCTGACGTGGTGGTTCAAATGTGACAGTGAACCTGTTAGCCTAATTTGGTTTTTCATACCTCTTGTTATGGGCTGGGTGAAATGCAGCGGTTGTGAGAACCATGAAAGCTTTTCTGCTGGGAGGAGGCCAATCCCAGGCTGTGCTGGAGGAGGAATGGAGGGAAGTGGGAGATGAGGGAAGTGGTCTCAGCATCCCTGTGCTTCCCGTGCTCTGCAGCTGAGATGGTGAGAAACACCCAGGGCAATAGTAGATCTTGGGAACTTGATTGTTTGTCCTCTTGCTGAAAAGTGTCTTCCTTGAACAAATGTGAAGAGTTTGTGCCCAGGAGCTGCTGGTCTGTTCAGCTGAAGTTACTGAGAACTTCTTGGGAAAGTGCATGACTATAATGACCCAAGCATGTGTCTACAGCTCTGTCTTGTAAAGGACAAGTGCACTGGAAACTTGGTGATTCATTAGCTAATGACTATTTCCAGAACTGGCTCCCAGAATTGTTGGAGCCGAACACTGACGTCCAAATGTGTTTTCCTTTCTTCCTTGAGGTTTTGCCATGCAGAAGGATTTGTGTTATGGTTTGGGAGGAAAAGATAAAGGCTGAAAATTAGGGGAATTACAAAATACTTCCCAGCTTATTCACTTGAGGTGTGGAATAAGAGAAATGAGCACTTGAGAAGTAAGGGACATCTGTTCAGAGAGGAGGGAAGGAAACACTGCAGCATCCAGAGGCTCCCATGTGTCTCAGCTGAGCACAGAGGGCAGTGGCTGCTCTTGCACAAGCAAGTGTTTGAGTGCAGGGAGAGCTCAGTGTGGACAGAGGCACCCTGACTCTTGACTTCTTTCACCTACAGTTGGATGTTTTCTGCTTTAAAAGCCTCTTTTAATTTTGGAGATACTTGAGAGCATCAATCTTCCTTTTCTGTTCCTTTGTACCCAAAGTGTGATACAGTCCAGGCTCACAACATCACCTGATCAGAACAATGGCTGTCACCAGGCAGCACTGCTGCATCACAGGGACAGACATTCCCTCTGGCTGCTTCCTTTCCAGCCTCCTCACGCTTGGAAACAGTGGTCACAGAGGAGCCCAAGGGAGAACTGTATCATTGTTTTCCATGAGGCTGTGCCCCAGGAACCACCTCTGACTCAAACTTTTTGTCTGTCTTTCATCCTCTCCAAAATTTCTATATCCAGACTGTTGCATTTATGCCCCTTGATTCCCTCTTCTGCTTTCCTAAGGAGTAAAACTGTCCAGAAAATGACTGCTTCATCAGTTCTGTCACTCAAAGAAGAAGGGAAATATTTTTTTTTAATTCTTTTCCACTCAGCTGTCTTCTTCCCCTTTCCTCCTCCATGTTGCTGCTGACACAAGCATATTTCCTTATAAAAAGGGGAAGGTCTTACTGGAAAGCTGCCTAAAACTTATGAAGTGTCCCAGTAGGGTAGGGGGGATTCCACAGTAACTGTTTTATCTTAGAGGCCTGCAAGTAATTAAACATGCCAACAGGGAGGAGTGGCAGCCATTCACCTCTCCCACTGCCCACCTCCACTTAGAAATGGAGCCACTTTGATGGAGGAAAGAGAAAGAAAATGGAATAATGTGTGATTAATAGTGTCTTCCTCTACCACTGTGACATGGCCCAGATGTGTCTGCTGCCTGAAAGTACAGACTAAATAGAAAGTTGGAGAATTTTAACGTAGTGTTTTGTGCTCTGCTGTCTATGTGGTCTCTTTCATGCAGGTAGGGTGGCTCAGACATCTGACAAAGGTTTGTTGGGGTAGTTGTAACTCACAGGAAGGCAGCCAGAGCTGTGCTTCTTCCTAGGGCATCTTCCCACTCCTCTTTCCAAGGCATTGTCTCAGGGAAGGTTAAAGCTGGCATTTGATGGGACTATCAAGACAGGAGATGTACTCTTCCATGGGATCCATGTGCCTGGCTTCACCTGGCTCCTTTCAAAAGCCCAGCTTTAATCTGGAGTCCTAATTTATGCTTCTGTCAACTGGTTGAATGGACTTCTTCCCTGCCCCACCAATGGCACAGCTGATCCTTAGAGACAGAGTACTCCAGAGGCAGCACCCCATTTATTCATCCATATTGTTTGTCTTCTTTATTTTGCTCCATGAAAAATTGGAAATCTCCTCTGACTGCTCCATGTGCCAGTGAGGTGGAAACATAAAGGAACAACAAAGCTGTTTTCTGCTGGATAACATTAGTAAAGCTGGTGCTCACATGACACGGACAGGTGGATTTGGTGGGTCTCACATTGGTTTTGAGCTGTTTATAATGCAAGGTAGTCCTTCATATAACAGGTTCCTTGGGGATTCTGCTACCAGGGGAAGTGGAGGTATGTAGGAAAGCCCCAGAAGCACAACTAGAAGTTCATATCCATGGGAAAGGCAGCCACAGACACAGTTTTCTTCATTAGGAAGCGTTCTTGCATGGATGGCTGCAAGAGGTGGATCCATAAACATGAGAAAAAGCTCAGCAACTCCAGTCAGAGGGAACATGGATATGAGTCAGGAAATATTCCAGGGACATGTCCCTGTGGACCTGGGACATGATGACGGTTATCTCTCAGGAGGTTTTCCTGACAGGGTCTGCTGGCTATCATCTGGGAGGGCCTTCCTGAGCTGTTGATAACTGATGGGAAGCCATGGGCTTCCTCCCTTGCCTGGAGGCAAATGTAAGCCTTTGGGCTTAAGTTCAGAGGAAGCAAAGCTGAGATTACTGATGGGAATCCAAAACAGGGAGTTCTGGGCACAGTTCTGCTGCATTAACAGCATTGTTCAGGGTTGGCTTAAAAAATCCCAGATCAAGGTCTCCTCCCAAAATTTGATCTAATATTTTTATTTTTAGACAATACAGTGTCTGTAGAGGTGAGTTGTGTGGGCCTTTTCCCGACAATGACCTTTTGGGGCATACACAGCTTATGCCTCTCAGCTTTTCTCTGTCATCATCGGTGGCAAACACTGTCTTTTTTAAATCTTAGCAGCGAGGTTTCCATGCAGTTGCTTGACTCCAGGAGTTCAGAAATTCAAGGAAACACTTTTGGAGTAAAATCACGAGTTTTAATGATGGGTTGGAATATGATGATCGTCATTCACTCTGAGGCTGTACCTTTGTCATCTGTCCTGGCTGTGTTTCATTTGGAAGATCAAAGTTGTGCAGGGGTACATAAAAGCCATGTAAGGAAACCTGAGGCCCTAAAGTTGTTCTGGTTGGGTGGAAGGGCTTGTGCTGAATTTATCACCAGCCATGCTGTTTATCCAAGTCTCCTACTTAATATTCCTGTCAATGTTTATGGAGTCCTTCTCTCCTAGGGTCAAACCATCAAAGTGTTCAGAGAGGTGCAGAGCACTTTTCATCCACTCCCCTGCACCTTCTTGAAGACAATTGCCATGAGAAATATTTATGTGAGCAGTTCCTGGCTCTGGGAAATAGACTGACCTAACTCATTTGAGTTTTCAGACCTGTGGAACAGCAATGAACCAGGTCATATCAATAACATGGAAAAGAGAAATGCGGCATTTCCTTTTCATTCCAAGTTTTCTGGCAAGGATTTTTAATTTAGGGCTTGTCCTCACATACCACTGCCACGTGTTTGTGAAAGATCAGCTGAAATTAGCAGGGCACGGCTATGATTATTTTAGAAATGGTTTGAATTTTTGCTGTGGGGCGTAGGGGAAAGATAAGATAGCTGTGACCTGCCGTGCTGCCTTCTAGCTGAGATCCAAGCATGCAGCAGCATGGGCTGATGGTTTAGCCCATGGGAGTGTGTGGTACCTCCCAGCAGCTGCACTGGCCACTGCCCTCCCCAGTGGTATCTAAAGAATGGTGTGGATTGATGGAGATACTACAAGTTGGCAAGGTGAGTGGCTAGGATAGCAGTTTAATTTTGGGCTCGTTTCCATTCTGTTTTTTCTTTTTTAGTTAAAATCCATGCGTTGCAATGTCAAGACGATGTTTACCTTGAATACAGCGTGCACTGCCTGTGCTGCAGCACCTAAAATGTTGTGTCCAAGAGGCTGGTTAAAGACCACCCAAGGATTAGGGGTGAAAGACTGCAGGTAAGGCTTAGTTCCTCACTGTTTAAGCTTTTATGCAGCTCTGCTATGCAAGGAGTAGTGTGTGCCTTCAGAAGAACACACACATGGTTTTGAACTCTAAAGGTCCAAGGTGTTTCGTTTCCAGATGCAGAAAATTGTGTTTATGAACCCCATTGTTGTTGCTTTTGTCTCCTTCCAAATCCCACAGAGTTTTTGCTGAACGTAAGGTTCTATATACACAGAAAAAATTACATTACAATTGCCTCTAACTTGCCCTAAACAACCTGAACTTGAAGGTCCTGCTGTAGGAACTTAACAGAGGTCTGTCTCGCATAGAAACCTATTTCAGACCCAGAACTCCTTGGTGGCTTATTAGGAGAATTATATAATGATAGTTCCCTTGTATATCCTCCCAGCTTCCAGCAATAATCCTCTGAACTTTTTACCTTCCTAGTTGACTTTATGACAATTGCTTTTTCATGTGTTCCTTGCTCTCTTTCTGTTGAGCTTGGCTGTAATAGGAAAAGGATGAAAGAAAACTGAATTTACTAGGAAGCTTTTGAAAAATGAAACACTATAGATTATTGTTTGTGTATCTATTCAGTAGTGAATGTTAACTGTTAATATATAGCTCCATTGTGTGCTCTTTCTGTGATTCTCTATTCTCTCTAACTGCTTTAAAAACAGCAGGGGCAGTTTTGCACACACACAGGAGTCAGACTGAAGCCAAAGCGGCAATGCTATTGAGACAATTTCCAAGTTCCTTTTGGGAAGGATGTTGTGCCAAAAATAAAATGAAGTGTAAGAATAATGTGAGTGTATGCAGCTTTTCTGAGTGTTATCTGCTCTTGTGCTGGTTGTTGGACAGACCCAAGAATAGTTCTGTGCTGTGTACGTGCAGAACAAGAGGCACTGCCACCAAGGACTCACCCTGTGTGGAGAGGGGAGGGATGAATTGTTGAAAGGAAGATGCTTCTTTGAGGGATTTAAGGAATTTGCCCAAGACTGAGCAGAGAATCTGTGCATAACACAGCTATTAAATCCAAATTTACGGCATCTCAGTCTGTAATTTTTAGTAAGAGGCAGAAAGGGACAAGCGCTGCAAGGAGATTTTGTTCTTTCAAGGTTATTTTAGATGTGAATTTGAATGTCGAGTCACTCTGGAGATCTTAACTTTGTGTCTATGCTGACTAACCCTCCAGCATGCAAGGTTTCCATCCTGCTGCAAGGCCCTGTCTCCTGCCCAGTCCCTGACAGATTCCTGTAACCAATCTCTGAGGCTCAGATCAAAGGGCATCCTTAGAGGAGACATAACCAGAGTGCAATGTCTTGTGTGTCTGCATGGCAGAGGGGATGAGGGCCCTTCCTTCCCTTCAGAGCTCAGCTCACTGCAGTGGGATTGCTTAGAAACCCTTCAACAGCCTGTGCTAGGTTTGGGTTGTAATCATGAATCTTGGCTTGTTCTTTTTAAGATACTCTGTCAAGTTAGGAGAAAATACCCTTTCCCTGCCAGGGTGCCATCACATATGTAAGAAGGACATTGAGGAGAAAAGGTGCTGTCCAGGATTCTGGGGTACAGAGTGCTATGGTAAGTTTTTCAGTTCTTTACAACAGTCTCTAGCTACTGAATAAATCAAAGCAGCTTTAATAGGAGGCATTAAATACACACTGAAGTGATTAATTTTCATTATTCTTTGAACACTCACAAGGTCTCCATTATCTATCTGGGAAGTTCAGCATATAATCTCTTTGCTCCAGATGATTTGAATCCTCTTACATTTAACACATAACATAACCTCCTGTGGTGGAACTTCCTTTTGTCTCTTCTTTAAAAATAAACTTTTGGAAAGGGATGTTTTTGTTCCTCTTTAGCAAAGTTTCCAAAGGAAGAGGAAGATCTTTCTGATGTCCCCCTAGTCTGCAGCGCGTGTGCCACGTGTGCTGTTGTGTAGTCTGGAGTTAGTCAGCCACAGAAAATAACCATCCCAAAGTTCCCGCTCAGGTTTATGCCAAGTAATGAGAATTTGTTTAGTCTTGTCTCCAAAATCCAAAAGCAAGAACTGCTAAGGTGAACATTTTTCATATGACTGAATGCTGGAATATGGAAAGACACTGCAGAAAATGGGAGATTGTTTGAGTGCCTGAGCCTGTTCTCACACAGAGTGCTTTGAATAAGCAACTGGTTTCATCAGAGGAATCACATACCTGAAATTATCAGAAATAGTCCCCAGAATTTGCAGGTACCCCACTCCAAATATATGTGAACCATGTTTTTCTGGGCACACTTACAGCTCTTCCTGAGGTCAGGGGGAGCTGGAAATGCTCAGTGTCTTTGCAAAGCAGGCTCTTGTCCACCCTGAGTTTCAGAACTGCCCTGTTTGAGATCTTTGATACTGCCTCTCACTCATGTGAGCAATGGCTCAACCTCAAAAATGCCTCAGTGCCTTTCTTGAAATTTAGTTATTTATGCCTGTTGTGACTTTTCCTTAGGCTTTTAATAAAAAGCTTTTCTTAGCAGCCCAACTGCTCCTTGGTGCCACTCCTGGCCACATTTATTAGCTCTAGACCATTGTGCTGGATAATTTGCTGGTGAAGAGGCCATTGCCTTTGTACAACTGGAATAGCTGGGGGAGGAGGAGATGGAAAGGTGCTGGTGGTTCAATCTAATCTTGCCTGGCTTGTCTCTTACCTGCCAGAGTGTCCAGGTGGCTCTGAAAACCCCTGCAGTGGCCATGGGACATGCTTGGATGGGATGCAGCAAAATGGGACCTGCATCTGCAAGGTCAGTGCATGATTTATACTGAGGGTGGTGTGCTTTTCCAGAGGGAGTTGTACAGTGTCTGTGCACAGGGTCTGGATGGAAGCTGCCCCTCTGGCTGGGAGGTCAGCAGCAGCTTCTTTCATTCCAGCATCAGTGTCTGTGGTTTTCCTGGAGGATTGGTGTGGTCTACTATAGCACTAAGACACTGTTGGTAGGAATATGGAGCTGGGAAGAATCTCTAGGGAGAAATGAAAAAAGAGTTGCATGAATTTAACTCTCTGATCAGTTCAAATAATCAGGATCTGTGTGTGGCTGCAAGAAGCCATGAGACACTTGGCTCTTAATGAGCTGCACCTTTTCTGGATTTGGATTATATACTTCCCAAATTAATCAGTCCTGCACCTTGGAAGGCAGAGTCTACTTGTTTCAGGAAAAACAGGAGGGACCAGAAAGAGAATTTAGGACAGATTTTTTTTTTCTCTTTCCAGACTTAATACAGCAGAAGCAGAAACAATCTCTTCATGTTTGAGTTTGTATAGAGCAGTGCTTTTAAAATTTCTAGCTTAATGGATCAATGTTAGACTTGAAATTTTCTGTTATGAACTGTATGTTTTTACAGCATCCTTAATTAATAGCTCAAATCCTAATTCTTAGACTCTTTGAGAAAAGTTGATTTTGGATTTAACTCAAAGACACTTTTTATCAATTAAAATATATGTTGAAGGACCTCAGGCCCTGTAAGATGAATATAAAAAGTCCCAGTGGCATCAGTGAATTCCAGATTCCTTTTTCAGAGAGATATCAAAAGCCAGCTGGTACATTCCAGTTTGTCTCTAATCAGTTTCCTCAGTGCCCACCAGAGTTTTGCTGGCATTTTCCATGCCCTCTCTGTGTCAGTTTACACTGTGGTCTCCTTTGCCATGGGGGCTGGTTAGTATTACTGGGACACTGAGCAGATCAGTTTTCACTGTGTTGCTTCAGCTGTCACAGAAAATCAAAAATGGGGAGAGACTTTGGACTATAAAAATGTGTGAAACAATAGAGTGATACAGAAAAATAATACCTGGCACATTTTGGGGCCCTTCCAGGAGCAGTACAGTGGGTTTGCCTGCCAGAATTGTCAAGATGAAAACCGTTTTGGCCCAGACTGTCAATCAGGTAAGAACAAGTAATTCAAGTGAAACCTCCACAGAAATGTCTGAAAGCAAGGAAGGGGGAGGTTGAGTGAGGAAGGGTGCTGGAAAAGAGGAGAGTGGCAGAGGGCTGGCAGTGTTCAGTAACAGATGTCTGGGCATTTTATGTCTGTGCCCTTCTCTACTGTCCCATTAGACAAATGATTCTCAGTCTTTCACTCAAACAGGCCATTTTCCTATTGTAAATCTCTCCCCTTACCAGGACTATCCCAGTTTCCTCTCTCTTTTTAGCCAGCCTGTTACCTACATCTCTGAAACAACCCACACTTGCTGCCCAGCTGTTTTTCAGACTCCTGTAACTGCCCCACTTGTCTCTCAGCTTCTTCCATGTAGCCCTCCCTAAAACATTATTACACACAATGCTGCCTTTCATGTACGGCATTTTGGGAAGCGATCTCTGACCAGTGCAGCCTGGCTGAGGAAGGAGCCCTTTTTGTCCAGCTCCTGATTCCTTGTGCCCCCACACCGGTGAGATGGGAATGATCTTGTTGGTTGTGCTCATGTGTTAAAACACAGGCCTAAAAAGTTGGCCTGTCTTGCCTTCAGAGCTGCTTTTGCAGGACAGTACTCAGGACACGCAGTGTTACCCCCTCTAAGCACTCCCTGACATGGCCAATTTTTATACAGAGCTGCTTTTGGAGTGGATTATTGGTGGGAAATCAGGGTGCCAAGTCCCAGGGCAGCTGGCCAGTGTGTGCCTGGAGCCCTGGGCCCTGCCTGTGAACTGAAGGTGAGGTTTGTCTGGGCTTCCCTTGCAGTGTGTGACTGTGTGCACGGGGAGTGCAACGGCGGTGTCGCTGGGAACGGGAGCTGCACGTGCTATGGAGGCTACACGGGCCCCAGGTGTGACCAAGGTAAATACACTGGGAGCTGCAGAGGGGCTCTTAAAGTAACTGTGCTATGGGATTGGGTGCCTGTGTCCCTAGAGGAGCAGGGCGGGCAGTGAATAGGTTGGGAACGCAGAGGGAAGATGATCTGAGCACTGGAGATCTACTCAGAGGGAAGCACTGGAGTCTGCTGTCCACTTTGTGACAGTAGGTCAGATGTACCCTGTCTTTATAACTTTGTTCTTTGGGAACCAGCTAGATCCTTTCTTGTCTCAGCCTTGTGGGACCTGCCTCCCTAGGCTGCCAGGGATTTAGAGCTGTCTGCACTGCTTATATCCTCTGGCTTTTGTGCCAGCTTGGGGTTCCTCTGGAAACCACATTTGCTTTCATTTCCAGGTCTTCTGTAAGGTAAGTTACATCTCCCATCAGTGCCCTACATGCTCTAAGGGAAACTCTCTTTGCTGTGTGATTACAGAGCTGCCCCTTTGCAAGGGGGTAATGTGTGAGCCCAACAGCCAGTGTGTGGTGAGGGATGGGACAGCAGTGTGTGACTGCAAGCTGGGCTACAGAAAAATTGGGAGCACTTGCCAAGGTGAGAGACTTCTCTGTGACCCTAAATGGTCCCCTGTCTGGAAAAATAACTTACTGCACTGGTGTCTGCAGAGCAATACGATGCCTACCTCACTGCAGAGGCTTAAGAACCTGCTTTTTAGGAATCCTTTTAAGATTAAGGGCTAAGATTTTGGCTCTCCTCTCACTTGGTCATGAAAGCAAAAAGTGAATGAGAGTTGCAGGTTCCATCCAGCACTGACTTACAAGTATGTACTAAATAATTGAGACAATGGGGTATTGATGGGTCTGAACTAGTTTAATTAATAGGGTGTGTAATTGGAGCAGTTCTTCACTAACTTCAAGTCTAAGTTTGTGAATTGGTTTTCTTAAAAGACAGTCAATAAGATGCATTTAATTATGGATAGCTCTGTTTTCATTGACCTTTTGCAGGTTCCATATATCCTCAGATGTGATGGAAATTCAGAATTAATCCAAGCATGTATTAATCCATCACTCACACTTCTATTCCTGAAGTAACATGAAAAATGTGTCATCCAAATTCCTCAGATTAAAAAAACACAACTGTCTGCCTCTGAAATTATTTTATTTTCCTGTGAAATTTTAAAAGTTTAATGGTACAAATTCCTTATACTCCATTCTTTCCAGGCCTTTTGCATTCTGCTCTGCTGCAGTAAGTGCTGTTTTGAAAACAGAAATTTGGTTATGCTCACCTCTCATTTCTTTACTTGCAGCTCAGGATCCTTGTTCTCCTTCTCCATGCTCCCCCTTCGCAGTATGTAAAGCTCTTGGATCACGAACATATCAATGTACCTGCAAAGAAGGATATCAAGGAGATGGGAAGATTTGCCAGCCCATAAACCCTTGTGTTGACAGCAATGGAGGCTGCCCAGAAAACTCCACAATTTGTATCTACAGACGTCCAGGAGAGGTAAGAACAACAGCAAAGGCCTGAAAAACTGGCCAAGTGAGAAGTTCTTCAAATGAACTGATGGTTTTGTTGGTCAAAATCAGACAGCTCTTTTCTAGGGCAGCTTAGTGGGTAAAAGGTGATGGCTGCAGCTCTGTGACCACTGTGTTGCCTTCCCTCAGGCAACTTGTGCTTGCAAGCCTGGGATGAGCAGGAGAACTCCTTCGTCCGAGTGTGCTGCATTTCCCAATGATTGCCGGCAGTATTTTTGCGACGTGACTTCCAAGTGTGAAATTAATTCTCAGGGCAATCCCAGGTAAGCCAGTTTAAAGGCTGCAAATAAAGAAGCTTATTCTACAGCTAGAGTGGAAACTGAGTTTGGATGAGCTGAGCTTTGAAGAAACTGAGAGTGATCTGAGGAGTGTGGGCCAGAGTCGCCTTTTGAGAAAAACTTGTTTGTAACAAACCCCTTGGAAGAAGAGTTTTACATCAGTCATTGTAAATTTTGGCATGTGGGTCACAAGCTGCTTTAAACCTGGGGTGGCAGAGTCTTCTGTGATGTGTACTGGAGATGTAGCTCCCCAAGTCAGTGGTAGTAGTAGGATATTATCAGTTATTATCAATCATTAAAAGGGACATGTGTGACTCTTTTGCTCATATTTGCTCACATTTGCTTCTGAGGGATAAGTTTTTGCCTCTTCTCCCACTCAGGCCTAGAGTTGCAAACACCAGACCTCATTTAGTCCTTTGGAGCAAAACATGTAGAAGTTGATAGCCCTGAGATGGGAAATATTCCTGGATATAGGACTATTTTTGCATAATGGCCTCCCAAACACCAGAGAAAGCTTCCCTGAGGATTTTTTGTGTTAGCAAGAAAAGATGGAGCTTCACTGAGAGACTGAAGAGGGAAAGAGCAAACCCATCTCCCTAACCTTTCCTTGTCCAGTGCTGCTAAAACTATTAGCATCCACCTGCTCATTGTGTGCTCCAGGCCAGGGCTGAAACACAGTGGCTTCCCTTTCTGAAGAGCTGCTAGCACAGTGCAGGACACTGTGTTCAGCACAGCCCCTGCCTTATATATCTGTTCCCAGCAGCTGGCACTCAGCCCTGCGAGGCTGCAGTGATGTCAGATCCCTCCCCTGTGTCAAATGTCTCTGTGGCTGAAACAGAAAGGGCAGAGCTGATACTTGGACAGAGCCCAGACGGGAAAAAACATGGTTATCGGCCAGGGATCTTCAGTAGCCTCTGAGTAACGAGTGCGAATCCGTGTGAATCAGGACGGAGATTTTCACATGTAGATAAGCCTTTCTGGAAAAGTCATTAGCCTGTCTGGGCCCCTTGTTGAGCTGAGCTGAGCTGAGCTGAACTGGAGGTACCTGATGTGCTTGAGCTGGCACTTCTCACTGAAGCTGACAGGTCACATAGGAACGGTTTGCTAGATTGTCACTTAGCCCGTGGGTTTTGTGGGTTTTTATGCAATACCTCACATTTTCAGGTGCTGGAATGACTTATACTGGATGAATATCAAGTTAGAAAGGTGTGGATAAATATATTGTGGATATCTGTACCCTGAACTATAGAACAGACAATCCTTTTATTGGTTTTATTTGAGAAAGCATCTTCATCCTCTCTGAGTAGGTCCAAATTTGCGTGGTCTGCAGAAGTGTGTGTCTTTTTTCCTGTCACTTAATTTAGGCAGAAGTTACTCGGCTCTTACCCACATCCCTGGGAGTGTTCAAGGCTAGTTTGGATGGGGCTCTGAGCAACCTGTCTAATGGAAGGTGCCTCTGCCCATGGCAGGGGGGCTGGAACTTGATGATCTTTAAGGTTTCTTCCAACCCAACCATTTTCTGATCCTGTGATCGTAAAGTGGGATTTGTCTTTCAAGCATAGGTGCTGATACGTTCTACTCACATCTGTTGCATGTGTTGCAAACTGGTTTATAATGGTTTGTTATGTTTCATTCTTGTCTCTTAGCTGTGTGTGTAAAGAAGGAGAGATTGGAGATGGGAGAAGCTGCTATAAAGATCTCTTGGGTGAGATAAATCAGCTTAATTTGCGAGGAAGGTTTACTAGGAAATTAAGCGTCGCCAAGAAAATGTTCGGTAAATGTCTTTTGATTTTGTTTGGGGGATGGAACAAACGTGGGGACAGGAGTGTCAGAAAAGGCTACTTGCAGCATAATAGATCTGTTTCACAGTGTATGATCCTGGGCTGCAGCATTAAACAACTCACATCACTAAACTCTTATGAGTTCTGGACTGGGGATTTATGAAATTGGGAAGTATTATGTGTTTGCCAGTCCTGGTGAAGGACACACCATATCTGTAGAGGAAGGAAAATGTGCATCAGAGCTGTGTTTCAAACCCAATTGTGTCAAGCCACCAGTGTGCCTCCACCTGCAGTGTCTGTGCTGGGCTGTGTGTGATAGAAGTACCAAACTCCCTCTGCTTCCTTGTGAATGAGTACTAGTTACTTGCATCAGGCTGATAATGTGTAGATGGAATTGTGCTGTTAACAAGAGGAATACTTATTGCTAATTGCTTATTCCAAGTCATTGCTTCACATTGCTCCTCTTTTTACAGCTTCTGGTTGCTCAGCCTTGCTGACTAAATATGGACCCTTCACAGTCTTTGTACCATCCCTTCTTCCCATTCATGATAGAACGGAATTTAATGTAAGTTCTCTTGGGTTTGGTGAATTTTTGCTGTCTTAGGATTCTTTCCTGTCTGAGTTCTGCAGCCTGTAAAAACTGATTGACACGAGGGAGGAACAGAGGAACTTTGGCAGGCAGTATTTGCAGAAACTGTCTCTTGGGAAAAGTTTTCATTGTCTGGTTAAGTTGCAGTCTCACAGAGGATGTTACATCCCTCACATTATTTCAAAAAATCTCTATCTCTTTCTTCAATACTGACAGTTTGTTTGGTTTTAATGTCAGGAAGTGTGAGTCTTTCTGTCCATTCTTCATTTAAAGCTCAAACCTCCTGTGTGTGGCTATTGTCAATGTTAGGTGGCTTTTCACTACTTGAGGGTGGTGTTTTCAAAAGGGGCTGAGTATTGCATCAAAGTATTGGATTTTGGACCCATGGCCAGAAATGCTAACTTCTGGATTCATAGAAAATACATTAATAAAGGCCCCTGACTTATCTAGTCTACCTGTTCCCAGAAAGATCAGTTCCACCTAAATCAGTATTGACAGAGGATTGTTTTACAAAATCAGCGATGGAAAGCCCAGAGAAGAAAGAAGCTAAATGTAAATTCAGCAGATTAGGCCACTTCCATGGTCCAGCATAAACAAAGATTGTGTATGGGGAGCTTCAGCAAGTTTTATAATCTGGACTGAGCAAGGATAGTTTTAAATGTGTACACAAACAGCAGCAGGAGTTTTGCCACAGTGCTCCTTCAGTGAACCAAAATGAAGAGGGGAGCTCAGTCTTTGTATGCTAAGAATTTCTCTGTTTGTGTCAGCTGAGAGAAAGGTGATGTTATGATAAATGAGGCTTTTGAAAGAACACATCACTTATCTTCTCTGTGTGGCCCTTATGCCCCAAAGGATACCATTGCTGAGCGGTTGTGCAGAATGCACGTTGTTCCTGGTCTGCACTTGATAGAAGACATGATAAAAACCAAGACTATGTGGACCTTGTCAGGACACCAGCTAACATTCACGAGCCAGGTAAAGGATCTCCTGAAGGCCTGTTCCTCTGTTTTCACATAGGACAGGCTGGAGCTTGAGCAGAGTTTCCTTCGTGCACTTCCCTAACCAGAAAACCTTTTTCTGCCTGCCTGTGATCAGAACAACAAACTCCTTTGTGGAGTCCAAAGCAAGGTGATTTAAGACCAGACACCCCAAGCAGCCACATCTCCTGTCTCACAGACAACCAATTAGCCAGAATTTGACTTGAGAATGGTCTTTGCACCATCTGTCTATGTATTCTGGAGAAGAGACCCTTTCCCTGTGCATCAGCAGCTACAATATCCATGTGCCTGACATGGAAGAGGCAGCAAAGTCTCTCCTCAGAGTGAATGCTTCCAAGGAGTTTGTGTGCTTGGACACAGCCACAAGCAGGGTATTTTCTAGTTTCTCTTTTCCCCTCCCCTCTTTTTACTTTTCTTAGTCTTCCTAGCAAATAGTTTTTTATTCTGTTCTGATATGAAAGGATCTTTTTTTCCCAATTGCCTCATATTTTCCAGTCTCCACTGGTCTCTGTCCATCCTGCACCTTTCCTGCATGCATGCTCACAGGTGGCCAAGGGAGAGAGCCATGTGTTTCCTCTCTGAGGATCCAGCCTTGGCCTTGAGGTCTAGGTCATAATACATGTGCCCTACAGGCATCAAAAGGACAAAGCACTATTTGGAGCCCGGGAATCCGAGCTGAGCTTCTCAGGGCTCCATTTAAAATTCTTTCCTGTTGGTTTACTCAGGAGTCTTTTGATCTGGGAAGTCTGCCCTCCCCTTCCTTTGTTTCAGCCAGAATCCTCAGTGATGTGAACTGAAGTTAAGGGCAGGGAGGAGCAATTCAAAGAAATGCACGTGGTGAAATGAAAAGCACAGGGAAGCTCTGCTTGTGGCTGCAGCACCAATAATTGAATGTTTAGTTTGTAGGTTACCCTTGAACATCTTCACACACCCACCTTCAATGCAATTCAAAGGGGAAGGACCAGATCTGTGCCTTGTGGCTCAGTGAGCCTAACTGCTTTGGCTCTGGCATGAAGACTCCTTGTGGGCATCATGAGTCAGTCAGAGTTGCAATCAAAGCTGTAGTTCCAGCATTGCCTCCAGACTCTGCACCCTGCTGCCCAGGAGACACTGTGCCTCTCTTGTACTGTGCAGGCTGGATGGTCCAGAGCTGGGGTCAAGCATAATTTACACTCAAACTTAATTCTGGAGCTGATTGCCCCAGATTAGGTTGGGAGGGGTTTTGGGGGATTTTTTTTCTATTAAAACTTAAAAGTACCCTCAGGATCAAAACACGACCCAACCTCCAGTAGAGTGGGATGTTCATTTTACACTCAGGCCACCCCTTAAATTTACTTTTTCGAGTAAATCTGGTTGTGCCTTCACCTTGCTGACACATAGGCAGAGAGCACTGATTTATAAATCTATCCTGATAACACAGATACACCAGAAGAAAATAACCTTGTATTATTATCCAGACATACGTCAAATCATTTCGATACCAAGACCTGCCGGGGGAGCTGTACAATGTTTTGCAGTCAAACCTGCCAGCAGCCAATGGCATCATGCATGTTGTTAACACCCTGAGGAAAAAACCCAGCACTGACAACCTCAGAAATCCACAGGTATTTGTATTTCTTCTCTTTTATGGGACAACAGAATAAACATTTGGAAAAAAAGCAATTTTCATCATTAACCTTCCAGATTAGGCAGTCTTTTTTTTTTTAAAGGGAAAAGGCTATTTATTTTTATTTCTGTTTCTGATAAGACCTGTTAGGCACTATTAAAACACCATTAAAAGTAGCTAATAGCACTGCATAAGCCAGATAAAGATCGTGCAATGATGCTTTTACAGTGCTTGGATGTGTGTAGTATTCTACTTTCATGAGTGAGAGATCACTCTCTTCAAAGCAAATGAGCTCTTTTTTAGTTGTATCTTACAGGACGAATATTGAAAAACCTTTTTCACATAAAAATCGAATTTTCAAGGTTATCTTTAATTGGTCTGTACTGCACTTTGAAATTAGATTCAAAAAGTTGTCTTTGCCTTCAAAATATTTAAAATGAGGGCAAATAATCATTAGACTTTTGCTTTCTGAGGTCATGTCTTGAGTTTGAGACACTGAGTTGGAGTTTCAGGCTAAATGTTTTCCCTGTTAGCTGGGAGCAGCTTTTACCATAGCTACTGCACTGTTAAGCCTTTTATAAGCATTTTTATGTTGTTTCTATATGCAGAAAGCAGGCCCTGCTACCCCCTATCTCCTTGCAAAAAAGCTACTCAGAGAATGACACGATACCTTGGCTTTTGGTAAAATTTTGCCTTAACTTTACACCACTGTAATTAATCTGTAAAAACAGACTGTGGAATGTTGTGGTTGTGTTTTGTGTGTTTAAAAAGCAGCTGGAGTTTAGAGTGTTAGTAGCTCTTGAAGTGCCCTGAACATGATGTATCAGTTGTTCTGTTGTATTCATATGGATCTGATTGTGCCCATCTCTTTGGGGATGATGGTCTGCTGTAGATCTTTACATGCAAACCACAAACCGGGCATTCCAATGTGTGCTCACACCTCACTTCAGCCCCAGCCATGTTTGTCCTCTTGCAGAAAACCATTGGTGAGATCCTTGCTTCCATGGAGATCTTCAGTAGATTTGAAACTATACTGGAGGTGAGCAAGTTTGTGTCTGGGAAGGTGTGGCATTGCTGCTGTACAAAACCTGCTGCTGCCTTGGGGGGAATTTTGAACAACATTTAAATATATCTTGGTGGTTTTCAATAGATCTGCCTCTTAGTGTGTTGCTTAGTGTTTCCTCTCCCTTCCTGAAGGACCCCCCTCACTAACCCTTGCTAGATCCATGATGAAATCTCTTCCCTTTTTTGCAGAACTGTGGCCTGCCTGCAATACTGGATGGACCAGGCCCCTTTACTGTATTTGTACCCAGCAATGATGGTGTGGATAAGCTGAGAGATGGAAGGCTTATTTATCTGTTCACAGAGGTGAGAGCACTGTAAGACGTCCTGAGCTAAATGTGTTGCTGAGCTGGAATGACTTGTGCAATGTATCTGGTCATTGCTGAAAATTGTTCTTCCTGGAGATGGCTAAACTAGAAGCTTTGGAGTTTCTGTAAAGCTCTAGGAGAGAAGTGGATACTGATGGAACCTGCAGTGAGAAATATAGTTAGCCAGATTGCTTAAATCTGGTGTTTGGCTTCTTTCCTCACCCTGGCTTCAGATAGGGGAAGATGAAGGAACTTATTCACCAAGTGAATTCACTGCTGTAGACGTTGGCATTGTCAGTCATTGGTCAGAAGAAAATGTAGTTGCCTCCTTTTACTTCTGAGCATTGAAGGGGTAACTAATTCTGAAGTTGTCTTCTTTCCTCAGGGCATAAATAAGCTTCAGGAACTCGTGAAACATCACATCTACACTTCAGCAGCGGTAAGGCAGCAGCTCTAGCTCCAGATAATTGGGCTCCTTTGGACCAACACATTATCAACTGTCTAGTTTGGCACAGAGGTCACAGTGTTGATGACTTCAGCTAATACTTCTTGGACTTCCCCTGGAGGAGCAGAGATGTGATTCGGGATCTGATGAGGCAAAGTGTTTACCATGAAAGTGGTTGCCAAAAGTGACAGCTGTGCTCTCCACCAAGAAACTCTGGAGTCTTCTGTAGCAGTGGTGCTCCTTAGTTGAATGGCCCTTATAATGACAATATTGGCTGGCAGATTTTGCTGCAGGACACAGAAATAATTGTCTTGGTTCTCAGAACTTCTCTTTTCCAAAATCATTGTTTCTCAGTACAGAAGCTGCAGTTTACATTTTTTTTTGTGCCCTTAGGCTTATTTATTAAGTCAAAATATGTTCTCTGTTATGTTTCTGGCTAAACTTTCATTGTTTATTGAATATGTCCTGGAAAATCCCCCTTATTAGTCTGACTCTACTTGCAGCTGTGCTGGTAAGAGACACTGTTTGTGAGGCTTTACTTCAGCTGTTCTGGATTCCTACACAAAGAAAACCAAGCCAGCTGCCACCAGCACTGCTGTATTTGTAGTATTGCAAACAATTCACACAAAGTCTTGATGTCCCTCTGACCCATTGTTTGTTTTTAAGGTATTTCACGAAATACCTTAAATATCTTATTTAAAGTAAGTGTTAAATCCCCCTGAGAAGTTTTTCAAGAGGCAGGAATTGTGGAAGAATTCTGTAAGCTACACTGAAAAGACCCCTGTTTTTTCCTGGTACCATCCCCTTGTGTTTTTATTTCAGGTGACTGTAGAGAAACTGATAATGATGCCACAAATTGTTACTATGGCTAACCAGATCCTTACCATCAACATCAGTGCAGACGTAAGTGTGAATCAAAACCCTTTTTTTGCAAACCCTCCTGTGCTAGGAGAAAGTCTGGATGTGATTCTGAACAATGTGGTTTTAGCCCATCTCTGCTTCCTCCTCTGCTTAAAAAACTAGGCTTAAATGAGGTCATTGAATTAGTCTGATTCTTACCATTCAATCTGTGACTCCACTAAGAGGCTTAACCATTTGTGTGGTTACCCTTGATGTTGTGAACCATCTTAACCATTTGTGTGGTTACCCTTGATGTTGTGAACCATCTGTTTCCTGCATTGGCTTTATGTAGTTGATGCTGTCAATGGGCTAAAATTGTGTTTCTGCACCAGGGAAGAATTCTGATGGATGAATCAGGAATCCCCTTAAACATGCGAGACATTGTGGCATCAAATGGTATTATTCATACCTTGGATGGAATCTTCATCCCTCCTTCAATAATTCCCATTTTGCCTCACAGATGCAATGAAGAGCAACATAAAATTGTGACAGTAAGTCAGCTTCTCCCATTCTCACACTGGTGCTTGCTGTGGGCCCCACACTCACCTGGAGGGACAAAAGCAGGCTATGTAATTGCATTTGGGAATTGTATTGTCTCTGACAATTCCCCTGATGTGAACTTTGACACTATCAGTACCATCAGTGTTCCTTCTGCTAGCACTTGGCACTGCTTTCCTAGTAATCAGCAAATGTTCCTTGTAGGTTGGTGTTCTTTCTGTGCACCCACCCTACCTTTGATTCCTGAGTACATTTGCCTTTTTCATGAGGCTTTATATGATCTTCTTCACACTAAGAGTTGCTCACTCAGCTGACAATGCTTTGTTCCCATCTCTGTCAGCACTGGTGTCCTGTAGCCTGGACAGGAAGCTGACATTCAGTCACAGGAGCTACAAATGCTGGTGTGATATTATCACGTGAGCAGTTTCATATAGCTTATTTGGGGTGGTTGCTCCCCAGTTTGATCACTGGTAGGTTACTGAAGAAAGCAGATGAGGCTCTGAATAGGCAAGGAGCTTGGAGAAAGACAGTTAATCCCAAGGGGCCAGAGGTTCCACATAGCTTCCTGATTCAGTAAGTCTTGCTGTATGGATGCCCAAAGTGTTTTCCAGCCAAGAATATGTCCAGTGGCTGATAGACTCTCAGTGGGGAGACAGCCCCATCTTGCAGACATGTGCAAGCATCTCCTCGAGGCAGAGGAGTCATTTTATTGAAATGATAAACTTAGCCCATTTCAGAGTACGGAAACTCATTCCTAGGAATATTTAAGATACATATTGTGATGTTCTGTGAGCAGTAGCTCTGTAGTATTCTTGGCATGGGGAAGGGGGGTTCCTTTGATAAGATTAAATTTTTGCCTCTTCTTTTCTCAATAGGGTTCTTGTGTGGATTGTGAGGCCCTTAACACCAGTGTTTGCCCACCTGGCAGTAAGGAAATGGTAAATATTTGTGATTATTTCAGTAATTTCTTCTCTGCATGGTGATATACGGTCACACTGATAGACAGTTTTTAACCCAAGCCACTTTCAAATAGAGAGCAGGAAAGGCAGCCTGCAGAGAGGCTTGTTAGAGGATATGTACTCCCCACACATCTGTGCTCTGTGTGCCCAGTCTGTCACCCACTAATTGCTCTGTGCACTGTCTTACTCTGAAGTCTGTTTGCTGAATCAATGCAGAGTGTGGTGAGAAAATCTGAGCTCAATGTAAGCGTAGACTTGCAGTTTTTAGCATTTTTACTCTGCCTCAGGCACAGCTTTCCTGCTCATATGTAGGGTCTGCCAGCTCCTCCAGAGTCCCAGAACCAAGGCTGACCCCACTAGTACCATCCAGTACTATCACTGCCTGTGTCACAGCCAGAGAAAGATAAGAAGCTTTCTGCACTGCAGAGGGTCAGAAACAATTTGTTCTTGGCCTGTGCTCCCTGTTGGTCCAGAGATGAGTAGAACTAGCTGAAGGCAGAGTAAGGAGGAGGCTGAGTGCTGGTGTTTGAGTCGTCCCATACTGAGGTTAGCAGAACAGCAAGTTCCAGGATATCTCAATGTGAAGGCCAGACCCAAGATGTTGTTTGTGGAAGCCAGAGAGGTGTTCTCTGGGAGATCTGACCTTCAGGAGAACTTGCTAATGCAGTCCCAGCCTGAGTGCCTGGAGTAGAGCTCTGCAGAATCACCAGTTGCTCGTTTTCCTCCCCGATTGGGGCAGGTGAAGCAGGAGTCATCTGGGGCCCAGTTCCACCTGTTTCTAATTCCATGATAAGTCACTAATTATTTACAGCTGTTTCCAATCTCTCTTATTGCTCTGGCTCCCTTCCCTCCCTGTTATTCTCACCTCACTTGTTTTCCTTCCCTTCCACGCTCTCATTTTCTCTTACTCCCCTTCTGCTCCACTCTCCCTCCCTTCTGCTTTCCCCTCTTCCTATCTCTTTTGTCCCTCCTTTCTTACCCTTTATTTCATCCCCCCACTCTTTTGTCCCACTCATTTCCTTCCTTGCCTTCCCCACTCTCCCTTCCCTCTCCCTCTACTCTTGTTTTCTCCTGTAACATAGATATTATTGTTATAATAAAGGGCATCACCTTGGCTCAGACCTGGGGACTGCTGGAAGCAAGAGGAGGCCACTTTGTGCCCTTATTCATGCTGGGCCTGCCATAACTGCATCGTGTTCACCTTGGCTCCTCAGTGAACTTCCTCAGCTCAAGAGACAGGCATAGTTCCTCTCTGCAGCAAAAAGGGGAAAGTTACATTGCTGAAGACTTGTTCTGTTTGTACAGGAACCAACACTCTTCCCAAAGGAATGTGTCTACATCCATGATCCACAAGGCCTGAATGTCCTGAAGAAGGGGTGCGCCAGGTACTGCAATCAAACCATCATGGTGAGTGTGATGGAAAACCACGTTCCCTTGGAAAGGGGCTTGGCTCTGCTTTTCCTCATCCTGACTCCTTGAGCTGAGAGGGTTGGATGGGACCTTCACATGAAGTAGCCACCTACCTGCTTTTCTTTGTCAGAGAGAACACAGGGTGCCAACCTACTGCAAATGTTAGAAAGCAGCTCAGTTAAACCTGAGTGCAATAAATAAACAAGATAAAGCACCCCAGTTGTGACCAGCAAAGCTGCAGGAAGCCACAAAACAAATGGGGCAGTGTTAACTGGAGTGTCCCAGCTTTAGCATTTCTCCCAAAGGAAGCTGAACACAGGGAAAGTGCTGTAAGCTGTGAAGTGATTGCATCCTGTTTATGAACCATTGTCAGATGGTTCGGGAAAGTCGCTCTTTGTGGATTTATGGACCTCCGTGTTTGTCTTCAGCTCCTGAGCTCTCACAGTGCCAGCTGTGTGGAATGATTTGTGGGTGTTCCATGAAATACTGCTGACTGTTTGTCTTGTGATTGTTCTTCCATTAGTGTGTCGTGACAAGGCCTGTGATCCAGGACTGCTACATCCCTTCACAGGAAGGCAGTCCTGGGCAAGGATAAAGGAGGAGTGAGTGGGCTAGCACCATTTAAAAATTAAAAGCTCATAGAAAACATGGACCCTATTTGTTTAAGTCAGAGAGAGAGTAGAAAACAGTGTTTTATTCTGAGAAGAACAGACTGTGAGCAGAAAGCAGGGTATTGTTGAAAAACAAGTGCAGGAGCTCCTGAAAACACAGTTGCCAAAGGTGACAGTCCGTTTCAATCCATGGCACAGACAAGGAGCAGGATTTCAGAATTATGAGGGCAGGATGACTCCAGACAGTTCTTGTTAAGTCATGTCATAGCTTATCAGTTTTGCTTTTGTTTCAGAAACCTGGATGCTGCAAAGGCTTCTTTGGTCCAGACTGCATGCCATGCCCAGGGGGATTTTCCAGTCCATGCTATGGCCGAGGAAACGTAAGTGTGAGGGATCCTGCTGTGTTGCAATGAGCAGTTCCATCAGTGACGTTTGAGAATGTAGTTGCAGATAAGTGCAGTTCAGAGTTTGTGGTCCAGGGTTGCAGTGCTGGAAGCAGAAGATCCAGAAAGAATGGCACATACTCAGTGGGTTTTCAGTCTTGAGCTCTAATGTGGATCAGGCTGTGGTGGTTGGGGACAGCTCTGGTTATGTGGGATTTTGTGTTACTACCACCACTCTTCAAAGTCCTCTTTATTACTGCAAGTATCAGAGTGCCTCTGGTAGATATCAATGCCTTGGCTTTGATTCCCTGAGCTTCAATCACTTGAGTTTCCTTTGTGTTTTCCTTGCAGTGCAGCGATGGCATACAGGGGAATGGCAACTGCCAGTGCTTTGAGGGTTTCAAAGGAACAGCCTGCCACATCTGTGCAAACCCCAACAAGCACGGCGAGAACTGCGACGAAGGTTGGTAGCTCTCATGGAGAGACTAGACAGAAGGTAGGACAAGGATATAGTATGTATCCTGGATTCCCTGCTGGCAAGACCAGTGTGAGGAAAGAAGTGACAAAAATGTCATCATGGGTGTCCCTTCAAACAATGGTGGAGAAAACATGTTTGATATGACAGTGATGAAGGGGGTTTAGATATGGGACTTTGATTTAGATCTCTCCTGCTAGGAGACAAAACACAGTTGTAATGTCCTTGAGTTTGATAGCCTAAATTTGAGCCTGTGCTTACAGCCTGTAAGAAACATGGATCCAGGATCTGTTCCCTGGCCAGGTTTTGAGTTGTGATGGATGTCTCTCAGCAGATGTCCTGCTGTCAAAAACAAATGGGATGATAATTGAGGCTATGAAGGAAAGTTGAGAATCTACAAGACATCTTCACTGTGGTGAATATTGGACTTTTTGTACTTACTGATCTTACTCTGTGTGCTTGACAGACTGTGGTTGTGTCCATGGTGTCTGTGACAACAGGCCTGGCAGTGGTGGTGTGTGTCAGTCCTGGTCCTGTAAGGAAGGCTATACGGGGAAGTTCTGTGACAGGACATCCAAGAACTGTGGCCCGAGTGGGCTGTCCCAGTACTGCCACCAGAACGCTGTCTGCAGCCTCAACGACACAGCAAGGTCAGTCTGTGTGGCAGGCACACTGAGGGGGCACAACTGTCTCTGTCCATTGTCACTGAACAGGCACTCTGTGCCCCTGCCTGTGGATGTGTGTTGGTGTACTTGTCTCACAGGATTGTTTGAGTAACTCAGCCAACCTGCTAGAAATCAAAGTCAGGTTCTTCCTTCCTTGAGAGGCTCATTCTGCCTTTTTGCTCTCTGCTGGCTTTCAGAGGGACTGCTCCACCTGTGTCCCTTTTGTGCTTATACTTTTAAGGTGCATCTGCATGGATGGATACGAAGGTGATGGGTTTTCCTGCCAGCCCATCGACCTGTGCAGTCAGCCAGAACGGGGAGGTTGTTCACAGAATGTAAGTGGGGTCAGACTGTGAAATGTGGAGAAGCAGCTCCTGTCAATCAGAGCAGGGATCGAGGACTCCTGGGACTGTTACAGACTGTGTGCTAAATTTCCCTATCTGTAAGATCAGGTGGAATAACAGGTGCCTTGACACAGTAATTGTAAATGTGTCAGTCATTTGAGTTGGTGCCAAAATATGACTCTCCAAGGAGCATTTGGCTAATTTGCACCAGAGACTTTGGCAGCTCTGTGCAGATAATTTTTGGTTTGCATTAATATTCCCCTCAAGCTTTTCTGATATATGCTAGCTTCTCTGTTGTGGTATTCAGGCTCTAGCTTAGCTGTGAGCTCCTACTCATATTTCGAGCAACCATCAACACTACATTATTATCAATAGTAAAAACCCGTGGTGCTTTATGATGACAATTACTGCCAAATGGCCAGATCTCATAATAAATTAGACCCCTCAGTGAGAGAAAGACATTAGGGCATGTAGAAGGAAATAGGAAGTACCACTGAGCACAAAGTAGGTCTTTCCTGAGAGAGATCTGCTCTCTATCATTAATTGCATCCACATGTCCAGGCAGGAGATTGTGGTCCTCCTCTTCAGGAAATACTTATTCTGTCATGGAAGAACTTTATAGGATAATAATGAACGCCCTGGGAGTTCTGAACCACTCTATGCACAAGTGTCTGCCTCTCTCAAAACAAAATGTTTCCAGAATCACTTTTTTGTGAAGTTTTCTATGATTTTTGTGGTGAAGATGCTTCCATCCCTAGTGCTGGAACCAGAGCTGGTCGTTCAGAAATCCAGTGTGATGAAGGAGCTTTGTTGCTGTATTTGCATTGCACTCTCTCCCTTTTGCTGAGTGTTTTTCTTTCTCTCTCCCTTCTCCTGAAGGCCCTGTGCACCAGTACAGGCCCTGGCACTGCCACCTGCCAGTGCAATGTGGGCTGGACTGGGGATGGGAAGGTGTGTGTGGCCATAGACAACTGCATGCTGGAGAGCAGAGGGAACTGTCACCTCAATGCCGACTGCGTCTACGTTGGCCCTGGACAGGTATGAGCAAAGCTGAGCAGCCTGATGGTGCATTTAACATTTCCTCAGCTGCTCTGAGATGGCCTTGGGATTGCCAGAGGAGAAAATTGTTCCTGGCCAGCAGCAAAGCCCGCTTGTCTGCTGCCAGAAACACGGGCTGCAGCTTCAGCCTCACCGTACTCTGGCATGTGAGGTGCACTGCAGGTTTGGGGCTGCTGCTCAACTCTGAGACTTCTGTGCAGCAAAGGGAAGAGACTAAACTTCATAATACAGCTTGGAATGAGGCAGCAGTTGCTGCCTTGCCCTGTTCCCAGATCACAGCACTGATAAATACGAGCAGCTGTTCAAATGGTCTGTGGAGGGAGCTGGCCCAAGAGCAAAGCATCTTGAGCCAGGAGGAAGGCACACAGGAGTGGTGGTTTCTCAGGCTGCTGCTTCTCAGGGTGCTTCTTTTCACTAACAAAGGGAGCATTGGACAATGTGCTGAAAATAGGTACCAAATCTTTGGTAGATTTTTGGGAGGTGAGATGTGCAAGGGCTCTCCTAGCTATCTTGAAAGCAGGAAGCTTTGAAATGAACTCCTTTCCTCTTTCTGCCATTCATGAAGTCTGTGTCATTCTCCAAAAAAATGAGAATAAAGGTGGAAACCATCATCTTGGAGTGACACCCACAGCCAAGCAGTGCAAGGGGTCAATTCATTTGAGTAACCAGGCAGCATGTGTGTTGAGAGAATGATCCTCTGCTACGGAAATACCTCCACATTTCCAGGGCTTGAGGGATCAGGAAGAAAACTTGGGAAAATAAATGAAGAATAAGTTTTGCTGCCATAGACCTTTTTTGGGTAGCAAATGAGGATGCTTTGTTAGGTTTATAAAACTGAAATGTCTCTTTCTTGCAGAGCAAGTGTGTGTGCAAGAGGGGTTATGCTGGGGATGGCCACAGCTGTGATGCAATCAACCCCTGCCTCATGGACAACGGTGGCTGCCATGACTTGGTGAGTAGCCAAAGAGCTGTCCAAGGGCTGGCACGGCAGTGGAGGTTCATCTGCTCCCTGACAGAGGTTTTGCAGACACGGCATTGAGAGAATTGCAAGGTTTTACATTATGTCATCTTACTGTCGTGCCACTGAGATGCTGTAAAGGTGGATCCTCTGACTTCTGTGAGTTCACACAACCAAAGCTGTCACTTAGCCTTGGTAGCGGCATGAGGGGCCCATTCAGTGCCACCAGAAAGACAACAAGAGGAAGGTGCCTGTGTGTGCTGCTCTAGCACAAGCTGTGGAAGGCCAGAGTTCAGTTCTGAGATAGGTGTAACAATGCATCACCTGTGTCTGCCCTCTGATTTCCCCTTTCCCTGTATTTCCAGGCTGCCTGTGTACCCCTTGGTGGAGGAGAGAGATCCTGTGTTTGCTCTCAAGGCTACATGGGGGATGGCATGACGTGCTACGGGGACGTTCTGAAGGTTAGTGAGGAGCAAATGTCTGAGGTGCTTTTGAGATTGGAGAGAACTGGCTCTGCTCCCACTTCACTTTTCTCTGTTACCTGAGTTGACTCCTGCTCCCAGCATCAGCCTGACAGCACAAGTGTATTCCAAGGCCACAGGGACAGAACTGATGCCAAGGCCAATTATTGCCAGTGCCAAAATTGGCAGTAATCTCTTAAGTTGAGTCACTCCTGTGCAGGGTCTGCCTGTCCTGTGCCATAAGTCATCTTTTCTTTGTTGTTTGGAAAGTTTTTCAGGTCAGAGCTTGCCAGGCTCATTTTGTGTCATTAGAAATAGGAATGGCCATTGTGGATTCAATCCCTGTCCCTGGTAAACATGGGCAATTGCAGATCAATTGTAAAGAGTTTATTTGGGAATATATATTTAATGGCTGAAATTTGGTTTTAGGAGTCTCCTCACAATACATGGTGCCTGTAATGGTTGTGAAGTGAGAGGAATATCTAAGTCTTTATTGCCAGACTTGATATTGCAAAGGTTTTCTTTCCCCCACCCTGAGTCTCCCAGCCCTACAACCTCTGCTCTGCAAGGGTAACTCTTCTGTTCTTCTCTTTGGAAGGAGCTGGCCAGCAATTCCCACTTTGCAAGTTTCTACAACTGGGTTAAGGTAAGAACAGCCATGGGATGCCCACATGGGTGAGTTCTGTAGAGGTGAAGTCTGTGAATGCTGCTCTTGGAAGGACAGCAACTCCATTGATCTTCTTCATTATCAAAAACCAAAAAGCAGTGAAGGAGAAATTGTTATAGAGCAGGCATGTAGAAAATCTGTGGAGTTTGTGGTATGGTGAGGGTCCTAAGTGTGTTTGGGGGCCTTGTTTCTGGCACAGGAGAAACCTAGTGTTGTGTTACACTTAATTTTCATAGCTGTACTATCTGTAACTCCTGGCCTTCAAAAGGCAGCACAGCAGGAAAAGAAAAAGGGGTAGCATTATGATAGTACTTTTCAGAAGAACATGCTTTGAGAAGTTAAACTGTATGTTTGTTCCTTTCCTTGCTACTGCTTCCCTGTCTCTGGTATGGGAATAACAGAAACACTCCACAGACTGCAGCAAGTCTATGGAAACACATCTCATGGACGGCCTTTAACTGAGCTTTAGCTCACCTGTCCTGCTGCACACACTGCTTTTGCCAGGAATAATCTTGGTCCCTCCCCCAGGAGTGATGTTGAGGGTTCAGGAAAGGTTTCCTGGCTATGATTGAGTGGGCTTGGAGGGTAACTGCAGTACAAAACTAAGGCTTAAAGCAGGGTTTTCCCTTGGCAATCATGCCTGGGAGAGCCAGGAGAGCCTGCTGTGCTGCTGTGGAAGACATGCTGTCTTCCCACACGGCCCTTTCACACAACTGCAAGAGTAGGATGGCTGTTGGTTGTATTTTGCATTATAGATCTGGCAGTGGTGTGTCTTACTTGTTCATTTTTGTGCTTTGAACAACAGAAATCTCTCTTCAGCATCCCAGCAGGAACCAATGTCACTGTCCTGGTGCCATCAGAAGCAGCTATCAAGAACCTGAACAACACTGAGAAAGATTTCTGGTTGACCCCCTACATGCTACCATTTTTAGTCAGGTATGAAGAGCCTCCTGCCTTTCCTTTACTGAGCCAAACAATAGTAACAGAGCCATGACCTGGATTTCTGCTTGTACATGACCAATAAGGAGTTTTCTTGAGATAAATACAGAAGCCGATTTAAATATCTAGCAGGCAAAGAATTTAATAGGCATTTAAAACAAAACAGACCACAGGCCATGGGAAGTGGGTTTATTTTTCATGTGTTTTCAGAGAGAGATTTTCCCTGTCATGTACCCACAGATGGCATCAGACAAGTAATTCCCTCCATTGTTCTTGCCACATGCTTAACTACTTCACGTGATAGACGTGAATGTTGGGTGGCACAGTCTTATCTCTCTGATATTACCAGCATTTCCTTAATCTTTTCTTTATCTGCCTTTGTTCCCTTCAGGGCCCACTTTCTTGAAGGTGTCTTCACTGCTGAAAATCTCAGAAAGTATGACAGGCCAGAATTACCCACTCTCAACCCACAGACCAGATGGCAGATAGACACCACGAGCAGTGTAAGGGTTTCTTACATAAGACTCATGCCCCAGTCTCAAATTTAACTGTTCAAGAGCTGCTGTACCCCGTGGGGAGCCTGCATGGGACACAGATGCCCTCAAAGGCAGACATCTTTCAAAAACTGTACTCACACTAACCATGTGCAACCTTGGATGAACAATATATTTGTTTTGAACTTGCCTGGCAATTTGTAATCTTTTTGCTTCTCCCTCTGGTACTTCTGCAGGTATTAACCATCCAGAATGCCAGCATGGTTGTCACCGACATCCCTGCCACCAACGGCATTATCCATGTCCTCAGTAAGGTACGACAGTGCATGTGACACTGGGAAACACTGCAGTGGTAGCAGCAGGTTTGTGCTGCAGCCTCTGTAATGAGGCCAAGGAGCAAATACATGTCTGGACAGTTAGGAAGGTATATAAAGGCAAAGATATATCAAGTTTTCACAGCTCTTGACAGATGCGTCCTGTGCAGCACTATTTAATGGTTAAAATATTTGTCTCCAGAACAAGCAGGAGGGGAGTTCCCCTTCTCTTGGCTGAAAGAAGAAATGTTCAGGCTATTGCTGAACTGTGTAAAATGACGCCTTTTCTAATTGCCTCTCTTGCAAGCAGGGCAGGAGTTTAATGTGACTCCCCAGAGACACTTGCCCACTTTTCCCTGCTTTTTCCACAGGTTTTGTTGCCACCTCCAGGAGATATCCCACCAAGTCCTCCTGGTCTGCAGGAACAGCTCGAGGCAGTGGCCTCATTCAGCACATTCAAGGAGTTGCTCGAGGTAAGCAGTTGAGGTGAGAACTACTGTCACTGTCAGAACTGTCTGTTGAGAAAATTCCCACCTTACCCTGTACTGGTGGACCAAAACTGGGACTGCCTTGTAAGGAAAGGGAGACCATCTGTTGCCTACTTATTCATGAGGAAATTTGTAAGAAAGGTCTTCTGAGCAGCCAAATAGTTATATAATTACAGTTAGATCTCTAGATCATTGGCATGTATTACAGTGGAAGATGATCTGTCTGCTACAGCTGATCTCATGCCTGTCTTAGGGCAAAGAAACCCAAAGGAATGGGAAGGTTTGTTCATAGCTGAGAAGGTGCACAGATGTCAACGAGGGTGTGAGGAGCAAGCAGTCAGATGTGTTTGACTGACTAGAACTTGTATATCCCATTTTTAAGCATTTCCTCCTGCCTTTGTAATTGATTCCATGTGTGGTTTGGTTTTTTGTGAGTATAAGAATAACTGCTAATGTTTCTGTTTGGACATTTTTTTAGCAATACCAGCTCATTGGGAAGATTGAGTCCTCTGAAAAATACACCATTTTTGTTCCTGGAAATAATTCCATTGAGGAATACTGCCATGCTGCCAATGTGACCCAGCTGGTAGGCTCACTGCTTGCTTGCAGTCTGAATATGTGTTGTGGGAGGGCAGGGACATGTACACTGGCAAATAATAAACAACTTCAGTGGGTCTCATCATGGAGAGGAGACACATATTGGATTCTAAAAGCTGGGAGAGATGTGGTACAGGAATGAGAGCATCTCCTGGGGTGTTACAATGGGATCTGAAAAGAATATTGGGACTCCAAATGCTGATTACATTAGTGTGTGGACAGGTGACACAACATATTCCCTTTCCTGGCTGGCAATTTTCAGACTTCTGAAAGGTTCCAAAAAACATTTATGGCTTCATCAAGTAACAGAATCATCCAGTGTCATCAGTCACCTCTGACAGAGAGTTGCTAGGCTCTGTGGGGTAATCAGTTGTTACAGATGCTTAGGAACATTTCTTATGCCATACCTCTGATTGACCTCTAGTCTAGGAAGTCAAAATAGTCCTAACGTTTGTATTTTTGTGGATTCAGGACAATGCAACAGTGCAGTACCATGTTGTCCTGGGAGAGAAGCTCTTGCCCACAGACTTGAGAAGTGGAGTTCATAAGAACAGCATGTTAGGGGTCTCCTACTGGCTAATGTTTTACCAAAACAGCACCCAGGTAAGGAGGCAGACTGTTCTGCCACTTGAGGATCTGGCTTGACCTATCACTTTCTAAGGCTGGGGCTGGATGCACCCATTTCTTGCAGGTTTACTGCTGTGACTGTCTGACAGCTGCCAAGCAATCCATGCAAAGGGTGTTTTCTTCATGCTGTTTTCTTCTCCTTTGCAGAAGTTTGTCAATAATATCCCTTTGGATGGAAAATTCCTCGAGACCAAGAATGGAATGCTGGTTGGGGTGTCACAGGTGCTCCAGATTCAGAAGAATCGTTGCACTGCCAATACCACCACCATACAAAAGGTAAGGATGATGGCTAAGCTGACCACCATTTCACAGGATTTATCCGCTTGCTGAACCAAACTGGTGGATAACAGACAACCTACCTTGTGTCTCCTCATGGATAAGGCAGTAGCTTGTGGTCTGACCCCAGATGAGCCTTATGTGAAATGGGGCATTCTGGAGACTTTGCACCTCTCAGGCTCACATTCTGTATGTCCGTGGTAGCAGGTCTGCAGCTCTTGTGCAGATCACGTTCAGTTCCCTTGCTGGGGCTCTCTCATAGTAGAGCAGGCTGATGCAGGGACTCCCAGATACTCAGCTGTGAAAGGAGAATCCAGTCCAATTCTTCCATGCCATGGCCACAAGCTCCCCTCAAAAACGCTATCTGGTCTGTCTGGGGGTCATGGCCAAAGTCCAGCCTTCATGTACCTCATGGCTCTTGGCCATCTGAAGATTTCAGGGTCAGACTGAGGTACATCTGCCTGCTACAGATCAGGAAAAAAGTAGTTGCAGCCTTTCATGAAGGAACTCCAGGCCTAAAGAAAGCCCTGCCCAGCTCAGAGATTCAGGAAGGGTGTAGCACATGATCTCTTCTTTTGGTGTTTTGAGCCATGGAGTTAAATACATCTTTGTCTTTGTCCCAGCCAGCAGCATGTGCAGCACCATTTGTGCTGTAATTCAGGATTAGTGTCTTGGTGTGACTTGGGCAGAGGGCACACATGTGACTTGTCCTGTTCTCTGTGCCCTAGTCAAGATGCGGCAAGTGCGAGAAGGGGATCAAGTGTCCTCCTGGATCAGTTCTTGTGGTGAGTCTTTGATTCATGTGACAGCTCACAAACTGTTGGCAGATAGTGCTTTGATGAACTTTTATTGCTCTATAGATGACATCTTGATACCTGAGAAAATGTGCCCTTGAGTCCTCCATGGCTCATCCATTACCAAGGTTTGTAAGGGAAAGCAGAAACCAAAAGGGAGGATTACACAGGAAAAACATGACCACGAATCATGAGGCTCTGTACAGAGCTGGCACCAGGCTTTGCCTGAATTTCAGGAGCCCTTTAGACCATGCCGTGTAAGGAGTTTCCCGCTTAGTGGCCAACTTTCACTCTTGACATTATCATCAAGGGAAGCCAGTTTAGGGGTGCCAGTGGCAATTTCCCTGCTTGGACCATTGGTTTGTTCACACAGATGGGCTGGTTGTGCCTGCAGCTTGTTTGTGAGTGACAAACATTTCCAGAAAGGAACATAACTAAGCATCTCATCTCCATGCTGGCTGTGAATTGCCTAACAGCTACATCTGGCTTCTTAGGCTTTGTTGCTTTACTCTGTGCCCAAAATTTTCCAATTCTTTTTTCTCAGTGTTCAGACTGACATGTGTAGCATGGGTTTGGGAGGTGACAAAATTGACTGTGTGGTGACCTCACGTCCAGGAATGCCTCATTGGTCTCAGCGCTAGATAGTCCAGATGTTTAGGGCTGTTCCTGTAGGATATAAAACAAGAACACTGGATATGCACCAAAATGTACATTGTTTGTCTAAGCATTGTAATATCTTCTCCCTGTGTCTATGTGAATTACACCCCCAGGAGCTGCCAGGGAGCAAGAATCTCGCTCGCTGCGAATTGCGCTCTGGGGACGCAGGAATACTTGGCTGCCACTTCACCTGTGCTAAAGTTTCTCTGGTGAGGAAAAACGTTTGCATCTGTTTCATTTTGACAAAAGCAAAACGGGTATCACAAGTACAGCCATGGAAGTACAGACTGTACTGAAGTCCTGGCTGTCTTTGTGCCATTGCATAGCTGAGGCTGGGCTGGGCTGGCAGTCACTCTCCATCCTGGAGATGGAGGGCACTGGAGCAAAAACAGACCTGCAGGAACGTCTGCCCAGTGATGGATTGTGATCTGCTGCTTTGGTATTGTTGCTCTGGGTTTTGTCCTGCAGAGGAAGAGAAGGAGTTCAATGTTTGTAGTCTGGTTTCCTAAGGAAATGAGGCATGAATGATGGTATTTTCCTTGTGCATGTGCCTTCCCAAATAACTGATGACTAACTGGAGCTGAATCAAAGGGAGGAGCAGGTCTTGCATCTTGTGTTAAGTGTGTTACAGCCCCTTCCAGTTTTGTGAAAATGTGTGTCTGGCATAAAACACTTGAAAAGGAATGGTAAAAGAAATACTTGTGTGAATTTGAGGTCTAATAGGTATTGCAGCATCTTTTGAAAAGTTTAATGGGAATGGAAGATTGAGGAGAAGGTGAGCAAGGGAATTGGGCATACAGTGCTCACATGGAGAGCTTCAGTCAGCACTTGCATCCCTTCATTAGGTGAAGTTTCTTTTCATCTGTGCTGTCCAACTTGCTCCCATCATGACTTCTTCCCTCCATGGGTAGATGCAGAAAGAAGTGAGAGGAGTTAAATTAGGCTTTGGAACCAAATCACCTTCTGGCAGTGCCTTTCTCTGCCCAACAGAGAGACACAGTGGGAACACAGGCAGGAAATAGGCTGGAGGGGCACAGGACTGAACATTTGAGTTACTCACCAAAGAGCAAGTGGTGCTCAAGGGCAGTGCAGACCTTTACATGAAACTCTGGGCAACAGAGCACCCTGTTTTAGGCTGTTCACTCCATCCCACCTGTGCACATCAGGCCCTGTCATGTATTGTCAGAAATTATGGCTGTCACATAGTTAAAGGAATAGAGTAGCTCCCCTAGTAAAGCTGTACCTTCTCTGTGCTGCACAGGATGGCTCATCCCAGCTTGTTTTTGTCTGTTTTCCAGAGGTCTGTCTGCTGCCCCGGCTACTATGGACACATGTGTGAGATGTGCCCAGGGAAGCCAGGCCAGTGGTGCTCTGGGAATGGGGAATGCCAGGATGGCACCGAGGGCAGCGGAGAGTGTCGGTGCCTGGAGGGTTTCCATGGCACTGCCTGTGAAATGTGTGAAGTGGGACGCTACGGGGCTGACTGCAAATCAGGTGAACCAATGGATACTGCAGCTTGTCTCTGATGTCCTGCTTGCAAAGGGACAACTGTGGCCATGTCTCAGCTCATGGGAAGGGTGGTGGGAGGGAATACCCCAAAAGCTCTGAGACGGGCAAATGACTGGCAGGCCACCAAGAGAAGGGGCAATGTGAATGAGTGACTGAGTGAGCACTTTTGGTCAGCCAGAGGAGTTGCCCCATTTTTCATTCTGAAGCCAAAGCATGTGCTGTGCTACACAAACTCGAGAAAGTAGAGGTGGGTGGCTTGTTCCTGGGCTTTTGGGCCTGGCAGTGAGGGAACAAAAGCTGATACTTCTGTGACATTTTCTTTATGGCAGTTTGTTGTTGGTTTAGGAACAGAGCAGTCAGAGAAGTGGCAGCAGGACTCTGCTTGTGAGACCTGGTTGGTTTGACAGTGATGAGTGTTTGTGTTTCCCCTGCAGAATGTGCCTGTGACAATGGGATATGTAACGATGGACTGCAAGGGGACGGGAGCTGCGAGTGCTTCCCAGGGTGGACAGGCCCTACCTGCCAAGAGAGTACGTGAGTGTGAAGGGGCCTCTGGTGTAACATTGCCTTGTTAGCAGAGAAGTCTGTGGCATCCTCTTTAGTTGCCAGAGCAACTCTGTGTTAGCTGAGCAAGGTCACCACAGTTCCATGTACTTTGCATCTCTCCAAAAGTTTTCAGGCTGCTCGCTCATTCCTGCATTTGCAGTGTGACTTCCCCAACAGCACATGAGCCCCTGAGTTCTTTGGATGAAATTCATATTGAGAAAAGTCTATCTCCTGCTTCCATCTCCACTGAGACTGAGGCACCACAATAACAGCCCCTTGAGAGAGAGTGCTGGAAGCTTTTAGCTAGATGAAGTTGACCATGACTCCTGCTGCTTGCCTAAGAAGGTGGCAGGATGTGATTTGAACCTCCAAAGGGCCCCAGTGTGTCTACTGAGTTACTTTTTCTGCTCACAGACCTATTCATTTAGGTGAGCTCAGACAGTAGTCTGCCATTATCAATAAATCTGTCATTGTGTGTCAAAATTGAAGATGGATTTGGGATTATGGTTAGCATTTGGGTAGGAAGAAACTTGAACTTCTAAGTACTTTGGGATTTTTAAATGTCACACGCAAAGGCTGATTTTATAGTGAAGTCAAAGGCTTTGGGGGCATTTAGAAATAGAAACTGAATGGAGCTGTCCCATCTAGTGTAAATGTAAAGCATGAAAACAGTTCATATTTTTGCTTTGAAAGGGGCAAATTCAAGTGGCTCTGTATGTCTGGATTAACAAGATTTCAGACCTTGTTTCATTCCTACCAGTGTGGAGGCCTTTTGCAGGGTCCTTTTCTTTAGATAACAGAAATGGCCCCAACAAGTGCTAAATTGAAAATGCTAAGTCATATTTGTGACTTTTCTTGCAGGAATCAAGACTGACTTATGCAATAACACTTGCCATCAAATGGCCAAGTAAGTGCAGACAAGGGGCTGAGTCACCCCTATGTGTTTGTATGTGTTTTACACAGAGGTGATTCTGTGTTCAGGCCTTCTCAGGGGACTGGGAGAAGGTGCTTACTCATTAAAATTGTATAAATGTCAGTTGCATTCTGGGAACTCTCTTTGCTGCTGAGCTGCATCCCTTCTCCCCAAGGATTTTGTCTGTCTGAGCATAAATTCATTCCAAGTCCCTTCTGCATGGATGAATGGGAGAAAGCAGAGGCTCCAAGTTACTCCAAGTCTGGCCTTATTCAAGGAGCAAATGAACCAGCCATTTACAAGCCCTTTCTGCCCGTGCCAAGGAATGAAACAGGGCTGCAATGACTCCCTCTTGTTGCCTTCCCCAACCATTATTGTCTCCTGCTTTGTGGCACTGGGACCCTGCCAACCCCATCGTACCACGCAGAATAACGTGGGCATGGTGAGGGTGCCCTGTGTAAAGTGCCAGGTCCTGACCAACATGACTTGAGTGTTTGGTGCTGTAAAGAAATCCACAGCATATTCCTCTTGTGGTCATTGTGGTCTCTTGCACGTGCCAGAGACATGTTTGTACTTGTTTCCTATTGACTGAGTGAATCAGGGGGTTTCATCAGTGATTGTTTATCCCTTTTTTGTTTCAGCTGCCTCAATAGTTCCACAGATTCCTTACCTATGTGCTTCTGCTCTGCTGGATACACAGGGAATGGGACCTACTGCACAGGTATGTCCAGCAAAGACAAGGTGAAATAAATGGCAGGATGTTGCCTGAGGAAAGATGACTCAAATTCTTTTCCTCTCAGCCATCCACCATGAACTCTGCTGTGCTTTGGTAGAGAAGTTTTCCAGTCCAAGCTTTACACAAGATGTTCTTGATGTTGCTAAAGCCTGTGAGAGAGGTATAAAAAGGCAGGCAAGTGTAGGAGGGCAGTTCTTACTGCCTGTGGAAAGAGATGCACATGAATGGGTTGTATTAGTTCTGATATTGCAGCAATGGTTACAAAGATATAACAATTCTGTCCATGAATCCCTGGAATATGGATGTTTCAATTCCCTAGAATTTTGTGCTTCTTCTGTTTGCTGGCCATGCTGAAATCAGGTAGAAGCAGTGCAGCAGTTATGCCAAAATGAGGTAGGATTTCTGGATACTGATCCAGGGCTGCATTACAAACCTGGCCTGTGTCAAAAACAGTTAAAAAAAGTAATAAAACTTTAAGAGTCAAAACACTGATAGACATTCCAGTATCTTTTCAGTATTGTCCTTGTTGAAATGGGAGTGTGGGGGGAAAAAAAAGAAAAAAACACACACATATTTACATTGTTCAGGAAAATATCTTTTTTCTTGTCTAACCATTAGTCCTCAGTTAGCAAATGCTGTGAGGGAAAGACTTATTAGTCCAGTTTAGAGGTTACTTAAGCTCACCTTACTTACTTGGACTGGCCACTCTCAGGTCTGGATGAGGCTCCATACCCTTAAAGGACCAACAGTTTTGTGAAGAAACAAAGGGATTTTACCAAGATGTGATTTTGTTTGGGTGGATGATCATTCTGGCATAGCTGATCATTCCCAGGTGCTCTGAGCTGACTCTGCTTCTCTTGTTTGTGGTTCCCAGAAATAGATCCGTGCACTGTGGATCACGGTGGCTGCTCCGTGCACGCTGTGTGCACCAAGGTGTCCCCAGGAGAGAGGACCTGTGTCTGTAAGGATGGCTATGCTGGGGATGGCACCCTCTGCATGGGTGAGTGCTCAGTGTGTGCTTTGGGGAGGGCACAGAGTGCCCCCATCTGTGCTGGGGGGAGTTCCAGACTAAAAGCATTAGTGTTTTGGTGTCAAACCAAAAGAGCCCTGAGAGGTTTCTTGCTCTGATCCATGCTGTGGAGAGGCCCAGAGTGTGAGGGCAGTCTCACACAGTGAGATGAAGGTGTAACTGGGGAACAGTCCAGTCCTCTCATGTCCTTCAAAGCACACCCAGACATGCATGGAATTTTCAGTGGGCAGATTTATCACAGCTCAGAGACCCACATGTGGCAGGAGTAGGACTCGCAGTTGCATCCTATTCCTTTGCTATCACAAGACAGTTTCCCAGGAAAGTGTTTCTTCCTGTTGCTTTCCCTCTACCCCTTTGGATGACCAGTTCCCAGCTGTCTTGAGCAGCCCTCAGCAATAATGTGGCCTTATTGTTTTTCTGCAGAAATCGATCTCTGTCTCGAAAGCAATGGGGGCTGCCACACCAACGCAGAGTGCATCAAAACAGGCCCCAAGAAGGTGAGTGTGTAGGATGGATGTCGGGACAACATTGTTATGGAGGTTGTCACAGCTGTGTCGTTCTCTCAGAGACAGTCCCATCCTTTGTAGTGCCCTGCTTTGTGCTTACTACCCTCCACATAGAGAAGTTGCTTGGGAAGAACATGGAAAGGGTGCTGTTTCCATGAGAGCAGATGGTTTTGTTGGCTGGAGGCAGTCTTGGGTTGTATTTGTTGTGGACACAGGCATGGTCATTCATGAATGCAGCAATGGGTGTTACACCACATGCTTTCCATCCTGTGCAGCATTGTGTGTTTTCTTCAGTGGGTCCAAGTTTCAGACTGAAGATCTGTTCTCCCTGCAGGTTGCCTGCAACTGTCTTCCTGGTTACAGTGGGGATGGTGTGAGCCAGTGCAACCCCATCAACTTGTGTGCACAGGTATGTCTGCATTTTGCTGAGGCCACAGCCTTGAAGTGTTCCTTTCTCCCAGTAGTTGGCAGGAAGAACAGCACTAGCCTGGTTGTTTGGAGCTGGCTGTCTTGCCTTTCCACATGCTGGAGGGACTCCCTTGTGTGTTTGGTTTCTGCTGTGTTGGTCACCTGGCACTCCCTCAGTGTGGAAACAGTGACAGAGGGTTGGAGGCATGTGGGCTTTTTCCACTGTGTCCATTTTGTGTGGAATGTGCTCAAAAGATTAGAAGTAATCTGTGCTCACAGCATCGCTGCCATTTCTAAATGTCCCTCTGAGTCATGGGGTTTGTCATCACTCTGGGTTCCAAAGTAAGGTGTGAAATGGGAGGGTTTGGTGCTGGAAAGCCCTTGAGGATTTGGGTGAGGTTTATTCTAAGGCACTAAAGAGCGGCGAGGAATGGTTTCTTCTCCACTGGGCTGGGTGTAGTTTGCAGCTCCCACATGCAGGCAGCTATTCAGGTTGTTGGAGATGCCCCTCCATGGAGGCCTTTTGCTTTCCCTGGCAGAACAATGGAGGCTGCAGCCCCTTTGGGCTGTGCAAGTACACCGGGCCAGGCACTCGGAACTGCTCCTGCTCCTGGCACAGCATTGGAGATGGTTTCACCTGCCGTGGCAAAGTGTATCAGGTGAGAGGCCTGTGCAGCACCCTCTGTGTTCCTGTCCCTGCCCTGTAGCAAAGCACTCCCTCCCCTCCCAGTGTAAGGTGCAGGTGAGCTGGTCTTAGTGTTATATTAACATGTGTGTGCTGTAGGAGTGGGGACAGGTGCTTTGAGGCAAACTCTCCATAAAACATAGGTGTGTTTGGTGTGCCAGCTGTGGGAGAGAGTCACAGTAAAGTAACTTTGTTCCAAAGGGATCCAGGCTGGGAACATCCTGCTGCTCTGTCAGCAACATTGGCTAATGCTCCAGGGGCTGTTTTCTTCATGTTTTAGGCAAATAGGAGTGATTTTTTCTTTTCCCCAAGGCAACTCACTTCTGCCCAGTGCAGTGAGGGCAGATGTCCCCTTTGGCCATGCCAGGACTTGGGATCCAGTCTGTGTCCAGTTCTGTTGCCAATACAATGGCTGTACTTGAGCAAGCTGGTGACCTTTTCAATTAGTGACAATTAAAATCTGTCACCCCCACAGCAGAGCCAGGAGAAAGGAGATGGACTGTTGTGTGCTTCTGCTCTTACTGAAAGTCATTGTGGTAAGGACAGGGAGTTTGCCTTGCCAAGATGTGTCTGGACAGAACCCCAGAACTGGTAGTGGTGGCAGCACAGTGAGGTTAAAGCAGAGGTTTTGTGAAGCACTCAAGGCTCTCAGGAGCACAGGGCAATTACCTATGAGACAGGTGCTGCAGAACCAGCCAGCTTTCATCTGTCCACGCCATCCTGCAGCATTTCTGATGTGAATGGTGCAGGCAGAGGTCACCGTAACATCCGTGCCTTCTGTGCCTGCAGTGCTGGGGAGGGAGGGAAGATCACTATGGTGTGTCAGGAGTACTGGTGTCTCATAAGGATGGGAGAGCGACCCGCAGTGGAAGGAACAGTTCACTGTGCTGGCTGGGGAGGAGCAAGTGGAAGGGACTCCACTAACACCAGCTGTTTCTCTCTGTTTAAGGAGCTTGGAAGGATTCCAGACTCATCCATGTTCTTTAAGATGATACAGGTTGGTAACAAACAGCCTTGTCCTTGTCTCTGTATAGTAAATACCACTTTTCTGCAAAGAGTCTTGCTAACTGGAACCATGTTCTCTGTTTCCCGTCACACAAATGCTCTTCGAACACAGGCAGAAAGCATCAAAGAACTCAGTGGGGCAGGGCCTTTCACTGTCTTCGTCCCACAGACAGATTTCATAGGAAACACTACAACAGTAAGTGTCCTCCCATCCCAAGCTCTGTTAGGTTTGTCAGCTCCAGTTGTGGCAATGTCCCCTCTGGGCCTGTTCTGCCCAGCGAATTGAAGCAAAGGGGCTGCACCATGGAGGGTTAAAGGCATCCCCCATTCTCCATCAGTGTAAGAGCAGAAGTTTAGAGGCATCTCCCTGAGGAGACAGACTGGGCAGGGGTGGGCACGGCTTCTGTTGTAAAGAGACCTTTACTGGATGCCCTGTCTCATGGGGCTCTGCCAGATCAGTGATGTGTGGTGACTTTATGGCTTTTTTGGGAGTTGGTAACAGCAAAGCTTCCAAGCATCTGTGACAAAGATCTCTTACTCCTTCTCTGTGCCCCAGGCCCTGCCATTCTAGTTCCCTTTCTACTATTGCCAGCAAGTGGGATGTTTGGGGCAAGTGGAGATCTGTGGCAGGAGAGAACCCTATTCCTGACTCTGTGAACTGGCTTCTTAACCAACAGCTTTTTGGTGTCAGTGTAATGGAATATCCTAATCCCATCACTGACAAGTCCTGCCATGCAGTTTCACACCACTACTCCCATTCTTTTTTCTCATGGGCTCCCATACATCCAATAAAGGAACAATTCCCAAAGATCACATATCCCAGACATCATTTCCTCAATGTGGTCATTAGTCCTTTCTCAAAGGACCTAAATGTTGGTTTTGTCAAGCTGGTTGAAATTTCCCAAAGCTCTGAAATTGTTTTGTGCATTCCCTGTGTTTTGGAGGGACTGGCTTTCCTGCAGGGATGAATCAGAGGGGCCTTGGGCAACCCAGGTCTCCCTCATCGGGGCTGGGAGGCAAAGTGCACCAGTGTGACCTGTGTTTTCTGTCTGTAGTTTGAGGAGTGGAAGAACAGAGGTCTTCTCCGGGACCTGCTTCGCTACCACATGGTGGGTTGCCAGAAGTTGCTCTCCAGTGACCTGGAAGCCCAGCAGTCCCTCACGTCTTTATCTGGTCACAAAATAAAGATCACGGTGAATGAGGTAATTCCTTTCCCTGTCCCATTTGTCAGGATTTCCCTTCTGCTGTCACTTGAAGCCCTTGTTGCTTGCCCAGGGCTCAGAGACAGCTCAGAGGGCAGTGCTGTGGCTGTGAATGCCCCATCACATCCCCTCCCGCAGAATAGCATCTTCCTCAACGGGGAAGCCAAGGTGGTCACGAGTGACATCATTGGTGTGAACGGGGTCATTCATTTCATCAACAAGATCCTCATTCCAAGTGACCTGGTGGACCGTAACATTTCCTCCAAGCTCTCACGGGTAAGGCTGAAGCCCTGGCTGTGCCCTGCTGTGGTGAGGACAGGGCCAGGATCTCTCTCCCAACAGTGCTGCCTCAGCACAAGGCTGCATGGGCTGCTTTTCCTCCCTGTTCCTGCCTGTGTAGGGGTTGTCTGAGGGCATGGATTTGGCTTGTGAAGGTGACAGCATCTGTGGCATAGCCATATTTGGAACTGAAGGAGCCTTTTCCATCACTAGGGAACAACAGTACTGGGTGTAGGTGTGGGAATCATGTCCCATGCCAACCATTACACTCCTTTTCCAACACAGAGCAGATTGCAGCGTGAGATTGCCAATGCCTCTCTGGTACTCCTCAAGCAAGCACTAGGAGCCTAGAGATCCTTCATTTTACAGAAGATAGCACATTTTCTGTACAGCACAACAGGGTGCTGGAATTCATCCCAGCTCCTGCCATAGCAGCGTCTGTCCAGGATGAATCAGAAAAGCAGGGCCTGCCAAATGCCAGCCCTTTCCAGGCCAAATCATCATGATGGTGACAGAGATAAACTTTTCTGTAGTTGGTGACAGAGATAAACCTGTGTTTAGCTGCTTTAGTTGTTAACTGTCTGGTTTCTCCACTGTGTTGCTGCTCCTGGAGGGGGAACCCTACGTGACAGTTGCTTGCTTTCCTCCCTCTGCAGCAGAACATCACAGAGGTGGCAGAGGCCTTTGGGTACAGCATTTACAGCAAGCTGCTGCAGGTGAGTGACATGACCTGGGCTGCTCACTGGGGAGGTGGTTTGTGCGTTTGCACGTTCACTTTGGGGCTTGTGGCTTTTCCTTTGTATCCCCTGTTGTCTGGGACAGGATGCAGAGCTGCTACCCCTGGTGAATGACCCCCTGCACAGACCCTTCACCATGCTGTGGCCCACGGACGCCGCCTTCAACGCCCTCCCAGAGGACAGGCAGAAGTACCTGTACCGCAGGGAGCACCGGGACGTGCTGGCCTCCTACCTCAAGGCACACATGATCAGGGACACAAAGGTAAATGTGACAGCACACAGCCTGCTGCCTCCTGAGGCCTATGGTTATGTCAGAGTGACCTTGCCAAATTATTGCTGCTGTAGAACATGCAGTGTATCTGCTGTCTAGAGAAGACCCAGAGTTTGAGCATTTGAGGGAGCTACAGCTTCATCACGGATCTCTGCAACTTGGTGACAGGAGGGTGCATCCAGGTGGGGGTTGGTCTCTTTTTCCAGGCAGCCAGCAATAGGGCAAGAGGGCACAGTCTTAAGCTGTACCAGGGGAGGTTTAGGTTGGACATTAGAAAGAAATTCTTTATGGAGAGAGTGATCAAACATTGGAAAGGGCTGCCCAGGGAGGTGGTGAAGTCACTGTCCCTGGAGGTGTTTAGGAAGAGACTGGATGGGGCACTCAGTGCCATGATCTAGTAGGCAAGGTGGTGTTGGGTTGAAGGTTGGGCTTATGATCTCAGAGGTGTTTTCCAACCTAACTGATTCTGTGATTCTGGGTTTCAATGCAAGGCTCACAAACAGGCTCTCTTGAACAAGGGAAAAGTCCAGCTAAGCAAAACCAGGGCCTGCTTTCACACATTGGTCTCTTGCTGCTCAGGAGTGTGGGATTAACCCAGCATAGTCATGCTGTGCCACCCACGCCAGCTTCACATACTGCCACATCACACCCCTCTGAGTGTGGCTGCTGACCTCTGTCCTCACCAGACAGCATCCCCTTAGTATGAGCTGCCAGTTTTTCCTGTCTCTCCCTTCACATTCTTCTTTTCCCCTTAGATTGTTGCTGGTAACGTGCCCCAGGTCGAAACCATACGGACCATGCATGGCTCCACCATCTCCTTCAGCTGCAGCAAAACCCACGTGGTGAGTGTTGGCAGTGCCAGGCTTGGCTTCCACAGAGCAAGTGTCCCTGAGCATGGCCATGGAGCAGCTGGTGCTTCTGGCAGGAACTGAACACCAAGCTGGGGTGTTTGCACGTTGGGATACCCCCTTTCCCTGCCTACAGCTGAGCTGTAGAGAGGCTCCAGATGTTGTGTCCCACTCTCAGGGAATTGTGGAGGTGTGGGGTACTTTCACATACGCCACCATGACATGGTTGCAAAGCCACTCCCGTGGTGCCACAACCTAGGCACGTGTTGGACATCCTTAGGAGACATGGCCATGGAAAGTGTTATTCAGGAAGGGTGGTCTGGGACATGAGCACACAGATTTTGGAGAGTTCTTGGGGTGATTAAAAAGTCATGGCAGCCAAAAATGGGCAACTTTTGGGTGGTGAATGGATGTAGAATATGCTTGAATACATGATGCTTTCTTCCTCTTTCAGGGGGAGATTCTGTTGGGGAACGGCGATGCCACCATCATCCAGAGGCATATGGAATTCAATGGGGGCATTGCTCATGGCATTGATAGACTGTTGGAGCCACCAGATCTGGGGTCTCGGTGTGATAAGTTCAGCTTTATTGAGCTACAGGTAAGCACTTGTGATGAGGTCAGTGAGGATCCGTGCCACCCATGCAGTCCCACGCCTGGGAAGAGGGATGCTGGGATGGCTTGCTGCTCTTCCTTGGCAATGCTCTGAGCAGCTGGGAGAGGCAGCAGCATGTGTTGAGTTGTTGTGAGGTTTCTTTCTCCCCTCCACAGGGATCTACAGAGAGCTGTGGACTCTGTGGCTTCGAGCCACCCTGCCCTGCTGGCTCCGTTCAACGGGTAAAGCTCACAGCTTTGTCACCAAGGATGCCTCTTAGGGGACTGATGACAATCCCCACGTGCCCCTGATGTTTTAGGAGCCAAATGAAGGCCCACCTGCATGTGGCGACTCCCTTGGCTTGGTCCTGTTGTCCATACCTCACCCCAAGGCACAGAGTCCCATAGGACAGGACCTGAGCTGACAAATATGGCATCAGGGGCTCCCCTGGTCTTTGCTTGTCACCCCTTTATGGGTGACAGTGGCTGCAGGGGTCCATCCAGCACTGGGGGTGGCTCTGGGTCCTTTATACCAAGAGAGCTCAGCCTGGCCACTGGGGGTGACTCGGGGATCCCATGGACAGCAGCCTTAGGAGGCAGTGGTTGTACCCCATTCTCACTGTGGGCTCCTGGCACATCCCTGAGGTTCATCTGTGGCTCCTCTGCCACCAGCCCCATTGCATGTTAGGAAGCCTCTGTTGCTTGTCATAAAACTGAATGAGTGGCACAAGAAAAGTCAAGGTGAGTTGTCAGTGGCCAATGTGGCAAACTCTGTGTTTTGCCTGTTTGCTCACAGGGGGAAACCAGGCGCTGCTACTATTATGGAAACCAGCTGCTGAGGAACACTTTCCTGCTCCACCGCAACTCCCTGTTGCGGCCGTCGTGGCCACACTCCCCGTGGGACCCCTTCAGGAGACACTTCTCTTCCAGGGGGCCTCTGAGACGAGGCTGCAGGAGGAGCTGCGTTTCCAGCCAGTGGATCCCGCAGTGCTGTGCCAACCACTATGGCCGAGACTGTCAGGGTAAGAGCCTTTCCCGCCCCAGCCTTTTGTCCTGTGGGAAGGTGGCATTACTGGTTCAACACAGACATTTTGCATCCATGAACATGCTTCCCTGGAGAAGGGTGGGCAAAACCCCGGGCAGGGAGCCCCAGTCTGTAGAGGGTGCAGGGAATAATCCTCTGGGAGCCTGTGTGGACCATATCATAACAGGGAATTCCCTTTCCTTGGAAACCTCTTATCCCCACGGAGAGGCATGGGGGTGCTGGGAGTGGCTGTCAGACATGTCATTCACCCCTGGACATTGCCAGTGCTCAACCATTCCCTGCCATCTGCACTCTGTGCATGGGCAGCTTTCACATTCTTGGTGCCTGGTTAGTGTGGGGTGCAGACCCAGCACATGGCAGCAGAGGGTCTTCCCAGGCTGGAAGCTAGGCCAAATTTGACCCTTTTACCCCTGTTCCAAAGGTTTACTGCCATGGGATGTCCCCAGCACTCACTGCCCAGACTGCCGAGCTGTCTGAGGTCTGAGCATCCTGTAAGTGGCAGCTCAGGTGCCCCCTGGTGTACAGGCTCAGGGTCACTTTGTCCCCTCAGCCTCACTAAGGTGTGCCCCCTTTGCAGTGTGTCCAGGAGGGCTGGAGGCGCCGTGCAATAACCGTGGGACCTGTGATGACAACATCGGTGGCTCAGGGAGATGCAACTGCAGCCAGGCCTTCATCGGGACCAGCTGCGAGCTGTGTGCGCCCGGCAGATACGGCCCCGAGTGCCGAGGTACGGGGCTGGGGCTGCAGAGGGAGCTGTGGCACCTGGGGCTGCTTGGGGAGGGGGTGGGTGCTGGGCTGACCCCCGTGCAGCTGACAGTGTGGGAGTCAGTGCTGCCCCAGACCCCACAGTGCTCAGGTCAGACCTCTGGGGATGGGGATGTCCCTCCCGAGGGTCTTGCTGGACAGCCAGTAATCCAGCTGTAGTTGGACAAGGCTGGATGGCACGTGCTGGGAGATGGGGCCACTGCAGCCAGGCTGCTGATGGCCTCACCTCTGTGATGGGGCCACAGGGGCAGCCACAGCTGAGAGCCCCAGGCTGGCAGAAAGCATTAAGGTGTATTTTGTGCTGGTAGACACATAAGTTGTGATGGACGGACCCTGTACAGAAATTACATCTCCTGACACCTGCTCAGCAGGGGCCTGTGCCCACGGGAGACAAAATCAAAGGGAAGGAAAAGAGAGTCCTCCATCCTCCCATCCCAAACTGGGCCTTATGGGGTCTCCAGGAATGTTTTTGACAGCTGAATGTTTGCAGGGATTCAGTGAGAAACACATTTCCAAAAATACCCAGGAGAGAGGAGTGATGGGGGTTTGTGGGTGCAGGGGCTTCCCCTCCTCTGTGAAGGAGGATGCATGTTACAGAGAGGGACAGGGCTGGCAGTGACAGGAAGGGCTGTGTGTGCTGTGTGCCCACTCATCCCACATTTCTGCCACGTGGCTGTCCCACGGCCCAAGTGTGGCCTTGCCCTGCCACCATGCAGGTGCTGTGATGGTGTGTGTTCATCTCCTCCTCACAGAGTGTAACTGCACTGAGAACGGCGTGTGCAACGCGGGGCTGCACGGTGATGGCTTCTGCTTCTGTGCTGAGGGCTGGACTGGAGACCACTGTGAAATCAGAATAGGTGAGGGATGCCAAGCCCCACCACCTGCCACTCCCTGGGACCTGCTGCCCTATGGCTGCTTTTCCAGTAGCTGGGTAGTTGGAGCAGCCAGTCAGAAGTATCTCCAAAAAGGAGCTCTCAGTTGTGAGGCTCATCCTGAGATCTGTTAAATTTGACAAGGGTTGGGGTGGTGAGGAGGAGGAAATGTTCACCGGAGCTCAGAGGTGCTCCAAGAAGAGTTTGAGCCTGAGGTGTATCTGATAGAGTAACAGCCCTTTGTGTTTGGACAAGGCACCTGCAGAAGAGAACAGAGAGAGGGAGCGAGTGGGAGTGTGGGGCAGGAGGCCTGGGAGAGGGGTGGTGATGGCAGCTGTGCCTGTGTCACAGCCCTTAGATTGCCCTGACTTGTGTGTGAGCCCTGAGGTCACCCTGACCCGTGTGTATTGTGGTTTCAGTGGTGACACCCACCTGCTCCCCACCGTGCCACCCCCAGGCCGTGTGCCGTGCCGGCAACCTCTGCGAATGCAACCTGCACTACGAGGGGGACGGGAGGATGTGCTCAGGTATGGGGGGTCACGAGGGCTGGGCTGGAGGGGTGGTGAGCCAAGGGGAAAGCTGGAAACATGGCAAGGCAACAGGTGACCATCTCCTGATGGCCATATGGGGGTGACGACTGGCAGAGCAGCCAGACCAACCCCCGGGACACCTTGGGGGTGTTGTAGTTAAGCCAGCACTTCCCCCCTCCTGCAGTGATCGACATGTGCAGCCAGGACAACGGGGGCTGTGCCCGGCAGGCTCAGTGCTCCCAGCAGGGTGTGAACGTGTCCTGTGCCTGCGATCCCGGGTACAGCGGTGACGGCTACGTGTGCGAGCCCATAGACAGGTGTGCGGACGGCAGGAATGGGGACTGCAGCCAGCACGCCTCCTGCATCAGCACCGGCCCCGTGAGTGTGCCCTGGGCTGGGGGGATCTGCGTGCCATCCCAGGTGGCTGCCCCGGGATGCTTCAGGCTGCTGGAGGACAGTGATGTGACAGTGTCCCCTGCCCCTCCCCTCCAGTCCCCTCAGCTGCTGTGCTTGTCCTGCAGGTCCTTACCCCCACACAGGGGCCATGCCTTTGGTCTGCTCTGCTGCCTGCCTGCGGGGAAGGTCCTGGGGGTGTTAGGCTGAGGCCATTTGTCTCCATTCCTCTGTCCCTAGGGGCGTGAGTTGTGGCATTTCTGGGCTGTTTTGGGGAATCTGGGATGGTCCCTCAAGGACAGTGCTTTGAGGGAATGTTTTCATAGAGGAACCAAAGCAGATCACTGCAGGCTAGAAGAGGGGACTGGGATCATGTTGTAGTGCAAGATCAGGAGCCACGTACCTCACAGCTCAGCTCAAACAGCATGTGACAAGGAGACACTGTGGCATTTTCTGGGTGTGGGGTAGGACAGAGGCCATGTGGCCTTTCATAGCTCTGTCAGTCCCAGCAGGCTGCAGAGGCTTTCCAAAGGCTCATTCCCATCTTCACAGGGATACAAGGATCCCCAGTTGGCATCTGTGTGTTTGCACTCACAAAAATGCCACCCTCTCTTTGTGCTGCAGAACGAGCGGCGCTGCGAGTGCAAGCGGGGCTACGTCGGTGACGGGATCCAGTGCCTGGAAGAGGTGGTGCCCCCCACGGACCGGTGCCTGGGAGACAACGGGCAGTGCCATCGGGAGGCCATCTGCACCGACCTGCACTTCCATGGTGAGGGGGCCACAAATGGTGCTCCATGGAGAGGTCACGCTCCCTCTTCCTTCACCTTCTGGCTGGGGCATCCCTCGGGAGAGCTGGAGGGTGGGATGGACAAGGGGATGGGGACATTCCCCTTTTTCCTACATGTCACATAGGAGGACAAGGCATCCTTGCCTGCTCCCATGTGATGTGACATGACATCTGGTGGGTTGCACTGCCAGGAAGCATCAGCTCCATTGTGGAGGGCAAGAAGCTCAGAGGAAGGCTCTCCCTCTCTTGTTCCTTGTCCACATCCCAGCCTCTGCCAGCAGGGCTGCCTGTGCTCACACAGGGACCCACATGGCTGCCTGGGGAGGTGGCTCAGTCTTTGCTGTGCTGATGCTCCTGGGCCTTGGTGTTTTGCAGATAAGACCATGGGTGTGTTTCACCTGCAGTCACCCCGAAAAAAGTACGACTTCACCTATGAGCAGGCTCAGGAGGCCTGTGCTGCAGAAGGCGCTTCCCTGGCCACGTTCCGGCAGCTCTCAGCAGCACAGCAGGTCAGGGCAGGGCTGGCTCCATTGCCTTATGGGGCTGGGTCAGGCAGTGCTTCTCCCTGGATGATCCTTCATCCCCTCAGCCAGGCCCTGTTTGTTTCATCTGCAGCCATGAAACCAGGAGGGCTGGTGGGGCTTCCAGTCACACTGGGGGGAAATGTATAGCAGTGCCCAACCTTTTAGGTGTTGGGGGATGTTGGAAAAGGCTGCACAACAAGGAATGTGCATCGGGGCAAAAACTCAGGCAAGAGATACTATTTTTAATCTAATCATTGATTTTCCTCTGGTAGATGGGATTCCATCTGTGCTTGGTGGGTTGGCTGGACAATGGCACAGCTGGATACCCCACGGCCTATCCCAACCCCAGCTGTGGGTCCAACCACGTGGGCATTGTGGACTATGGCTCTAGAAGCAACCTGAGTGAGACCTGGGATGCGTTCTGCTACCGGGAGAAGGGTGAGTGGCACCAGCACGCTGCCTGGGGACAGTCCTGTTGGGCACAAGAGCAGGCACAGCTGCCCTTGGAGCGTGACGCTCGGGCAGGCACATCCTCCTCTCCCCATGCCCCCAGGGAAGGTGCTGAGGGGTATCCAGAAGTCAAGGGCAGGCTGGTTGGTGTAACCAACACTGGTGAGTGAAGCCACATCTTGGTTTTCCTTTGCAGATCTGACTTGCACCTGCCGTGATGGGTTCGTGGGAGATGGGTACTGGTGCAGTGGGAAACTCCCCGATGTGCTGGCAGACAACGACCGCTTCTCCACCTTCTATTCCGTAAGGGATGCTCTCCTGCCTCTGCAGTAGCCAGCAGCTGGCTACAAGGCAGAGGGAAGGATGAGCCATAAGAGGGAGGAGTGGTGGTTTGGTCTGTATATGGGGTAGAGAGTACAAATACTGAGGAGTTCCCTTTGCAGGGCTGGGGGTTCCTGGGCTGGGGAAGGTGGCAGCATTGTGCTGTCAGCAGTGTGCTGATGGGGAAGATCTCCCATCTTTTCCAGATGTTGCTCAATTTTGCCAATGACACAGAAGAAGGACTGGATTTTTTCATGTATTTGTCTGATGACTCCGCTCCCAAAACTCTCTTTGTCCCTCTGAATTCTGGCTTTGCAGACAATGAGGTAAGCAAGCAGGGACGAGCAGCCACTTGAATGCATGGGACGAACTATGAGAGCCAGAGGTCCTGCCAAAGCTGCATGATGGTGTGAAATAGTCCAGAGAAGAAAGAGGAATGTGGGTCAGAGGGGACCACTGTAGGTCTCCAGTGCAACCACTCCTTCAGAAGAGCCATTCAGATCAAGTGCTCAGTCTTCTCCAGCTGAGCTTTGATAATTTTAATTCCCCCCTGCTCTGCATTGTAGTTCTGTGCCCTGTTGTGCACAAATAGAGCTGCCTGTGGCCATGGAGAGGCTGGGCTGGGCCAGGAGTGCTGCACAGCAGCAGGGAAGGGGTGACCCCAGCTCAGCTGTTTCTCATCCCTGCCCACTGCTGCATTTTCAGACTCTGACAGGAGAAGACCTGAAGCTCCACGTGTCATCCAGCAACGTCGTCCTCTTCAGCTTCAACCTCACCGTGGGCACCATCATCCCGTCCCAGTCAGGATATGACCTCCACATATCAGACCTCCCCGTGGGCAACACTACAGAGCAAGCGGTAGGTAGAGGATAAAACCCCAAACCCACACCTTTTCAGCACCTCTCTCCTGAGACAGGGAGGTGACAGGTGACACCATCTGTGTCCTGTGCTGTAGGATGCCAAGGGGATCAATGACACGATGATCGTGGAGTGGGACATCATGGCTTTCAATGGCATCATTCACGCGATCGCAGAGCCCCTGAGGATCCCACCGCCCGCTGTCCACCTGGGCCAGGTGAGTCCCTGCGGGCACACCTGGGAACAGGGGCGAGGTGACCGGGTCCCCCTGTGCCCTGCGGTGCGGCCCGTTTTGGGTGTGCCAGGCCGGGGCGGTGTGTGACAGAGCCGTGTCTGCGGGCAGGTGAACGGTGCGGTGCAGGGTGCGGGCTCTGTGACCACGGGCGCGCTGTCGGCGCTGTGCTTCGCGCTGGCCATGGCCGCGGGGGCCGGCGGCGCCTACTACTGCGTGCGGAGGCGGCGGCAGCTGGGGCAGTTCGGGTATTTCCAGGTGCGTGTGCGGGGCCGGGCCGGGGTGCGGGTGTGGGGTCTGGGGGGCGCTGGGGAGGGGCACGCTCCGGCGGGGGGGAGGGGCCAGGGAAGGGGGCGTGGTCAGGGGCGTGACGATCCCATCCAAGCCCCGCCCCCTTGGCGCGCAGCCAATCAGGCGCGTTTCCGCAGGCGGACCTGCGCGCGGACGAGGAGCCCCAGGAGGAGGAGCAGGAGGAGGGGGCGGGGCCGCGCTGGGGCCGCGCGGGGGCGCGCACGGGCAGGCCCCGCCCCCAGCGGCCGCTCGTGGCCATCCCCAACCCGCTGTACGGAGGGCTCGGCCCCGGCTACGAACCGCTGCACGTGAGGCACAGCGACATCCCTGCCCTGCCCCTCCGTCCCTGTCCCTGCCCTCCTCTCCCTAACCCTAACCCTCTCTCCTGTGCCCCCGCAGGACCCTCCCCTGGCCGACTCCAGCACGGACCCGCCCGGGTTCCTGCAGTGACCCCGCACGGACCGCCCTCCCCGCCGGACAATAAACAGCTCAGCGTCCCCGGCCCTGCCCGCTCCAGCCCCGCTCCTGCCGCCCCGGCTTTCCCCGGCTCGAACCCCCAGCCCGGCACCCGAGCGGCTGCTCGACGAGCCCCCGGCTGCGATCCGGGCTCTGCTCAGCTCCGCGGGCTCCATTCAGACCCCCAGGTTCCGTTCAGCCCCTCCCAGGGCTCTATTCAGCCCCCCAGGCTCCTTTCAGCCCCCCGGGATCGGTTCAGCCCCCCAGGGCTCCATTCAGCCCCTCCCAGGGCTCCGTCCAGTCCCCCAGGCCCCGTTCAGCCCCCCGGGCTCGCTTCAGCCCCTCCCAGGGATCCATTCAGCCCCCCAGGCTCC
>JAWWEE010000021.1:15432510-15451288 GCA_035221455.1 Xenops minutus
CCCGTCACCCCCCCGCGCTCCGTTCAGCCCCCCCGGCGCCGTCCAGCCCCTCCCAGGGCTCCATTCAGCCCCCCAGGGATCCATTCAGCCCCCCCCAGGACTGGCAGCCCCCTGTCCTGCCCTGCTGTGTGTGATGGCCCTACAGCACAGCAGCCCTGGCTCCTGTACCCTCACCCTGCCCCCCAGTCAGGTACGAGACACACTGGTCAGTCAGTGCCCCCCACACCCACGGCCCCACCGGCTGCCCCACGGAGAGCTGGTTAGTCAGTTAGTTACACATGCTGCAGCCGTTTATTGAGCTACACACTACACCCAGCAGAGACAAAGGCCACATGCACCTACTACAGCTGTTTGATTAGAGCAGCCATGTTAATAGTGATTGTCCAGGCCCCCGAGTCGAGAGCAAGGCATCCTGAACGTGGCACAAAGACAAGGCAGTGGGACACAAGTGACAGACTGACAGGCCAGCCTGGCACAGCACCGGGGAGGAACAGGCAGGACGAGAGACCTCTGTGTGTGTGTGTGACTCATCCCTGAAGCCTGCTGACACTTCAGCACCTTTCTCCGAGTCAGAGCTCCTGGTCAAGGGCCCTCCACACCGACCAAGGTGCTGCCCCCACGCTGATCCCAGAGCCCTTACCTGCTGCTAGACAGGCTGCAGTCACTCACTTCCTTGCCTGCTCACTACCAGACTCAGCACAGGACCTGTCTCCATTCTCTGTTCCCTCTCTTCTTGCTGTCACCTCCACACTGACCAGCCTGTGTTGTCACCTCTGGCCATCTGCAAATGACCCATCACACCCAGCAGCACTTCACCCTTGCACCCTCCTTGCACATCCTCAGCAGCCCCTCTCTCCACCTTTGGCCACAGCTCAGCAAACAGGTGGAAAGGCCATCACCTCTGCTGCCACTCCTGCACTCTTCCTAAAGGGTCAAACACATCCCTCTGCAACTCACAACAGACCACCCCACATCAACTGCCAACATACTGATGTCCCATGGCCCTAAACCAAAAATACCAACAGTGCACAGCCCTGAGCTCACTCAAAAAAACAGGTGTGTCACTCAACATTTCCCTTGAGACCCTGTGAGCTACTCCCACAGCTTGCACATCCTGCACAGTTCCCTACCAGAGTCCCCAGCTGGACAGACCAGTCTGGTGGGGAACAGGAATGGGCTGAGGGCTGCTGGTACCAGTTCTGGACAGGTAACACTGCTGCTGCTTTGTCATCCATGCTGGGCTTTAGTGGTTGCCCAGCTGGCAGCCCTGACCCCTCCCTGTCCCCCTGCAGAATGACTCACACTGCAGGCCCTGGCTATCCAGACAGCTACAGTCCTGACATAACCCTGTCACCCTCCTGTGGGTTGCACTCACCAAGCACTGGAGACATGGGGCTCTGTGTCTGAGCCACCTCTCTGGGCACGGAGCAGGGGGTGGCTGTGTCCCACCACCAGCACAGGTTCTCCATCTCACCTGCTCCCAGAGAGGGCTCCCTGCTGCTCACTTACAGCCCAGAACACGCACCTCAGGGAAAGGGATGGAGCCAGTGAAGGGAAAATACAAACACACCACCTACACACGTACGCAAGTGTCAAACGCCCTTTAGTGGTGCCCAGAGGTGCTGCTGCCTGCTCTGCCCGGCCCCTCAGCGGATGTGCACCATCTCCTCCAGGAAGGGGGTCTTCATGCAGCCCGTGCACAGCTGGTCCATCCAGAGCGGCGCCTCGTGCTGCAGAGGGGTGCGCCGGGGGTAGAAGGTGAAGTTCACGTCGTAGTTGAGCAGGCAGCTGATGGAGGCCATGTAGATGTCAGAGAAGCGCACCAGCCGGCGAGAGAAGTACGTGGGGTTGTGGAAGGTGCGGAAGATGCTTCCAAACTGGGGGTTGAACAGGTTCTTCGTCAGCGACCTGAGAGGAAGGAGATGGTGCTCTGCAGATAAAACTGTGGTCACAGATTCTTCCCCCTCCACTCCCTTATCCCTGGGCCACCCCACTCCAGATGCATTAGGGGTTTACCCTAGTGATGAGTATTCAGTACACTCTTACCCTGCCTGTTGTGGGCAGTGCCAGGAACTGCAGTAGCAGACAGCCCACCAACCCTCCCAGCACTGTCCTTTGTCACCCTGCCTTCAAACCAGTCCGGCTCCCAGGCTCAGGCCTGCACTGGTACATCACCCCCAACCTGAGGCAAGTGACACCAAGGAGGAGCAGAATCCAACAGGTGCAACAACACTGTCCCCAAAGCAGGTTACAGAACAGACTCAGTGCAGGCCTGAAAGACCTCATGAGCACTCACCTGATTTCCTCTCGTTCCTTCATCCACTCCAGCAATACTTGCTTCGACTCTGCATCCTGATACATCTGCAAAGACAGCAGCAGAAAGCACCATGTACATCATTCCTGCAGGCCACACATCAGCTCCCCCCAGTTTCCACAGGAACTCAAAAACACAGAGCCCACTGCACCAGGAGGAGGATGAGGTATTTTTGAGAACTAGGCAAGATGGTGTATGCCCCCATCCCCATGCTAAGCCCAAAATGCAGAGTCAGAAGGCAGCCCAGGACCTGTCCTGCTCAGGCAGGAGCTGTTTACCTGCATTCTCTCCAGCAGCCCCGTGAGAGCCTGCTGCCAGGTCAGGGAGTGCATGTACTGCTCTGTGTTTATGATCCGGATCTCCGTCTCCAGTTCAGGAACGATGGCTCCAGTCCTCCAGCCATGACGCAGCATGAGGTCCTGGAGGTCAGGGTGAAAAAACAACCAGGAATTCAACATACAGCCTGAAAGCCAAACACAACCCTGGTTCCTAGAAGAGTGGTCCTGTTCCCATTTTGGATTCTCAGGGGACAGCCATCCCTGGCCCGTGCCAGTAACAACCATCTCCTGGCCACCAGGCTCAGCTGTGAATCACACAGAAATGTGGTGCCTGCCTCTGCCCGACAGCAGCATGGGAAAGCTGCTGTGTCCTGTGTGTGCCCAACAGCCTGCAGAGCACCCAGCACAGCACAGCCCTCAGCACTCTGACCAGGCCCTGCCTCATCTCCAACCCAGCCACAGGGCCTTCCTCCCACCTCACTGGAGAGCAGAGACATCTCACTCACCGCAAGGTCACTGTACAGATGGTCACCAAAGTAGAGCACTTTGGACCCGCGCCAGCCCGTCAGCCTCAGGAAATCAAAGAGGTTACCCTGCAAGTGACAGAGTGCAGAGAGAAACGTGGTTACAGCTTACCACTCTCAGGCTATCCACCTACTGGCTCCCTCACCACCTACACCCAAAGGTTTCTGTCCTTTCCCACTTTCCTCCCATGTGACAACACCCCTGAACATGCCTCAGCTTTTCTCAGGCTGCAGAAAAAGGCAAAACTCTTCCAAAGAGTTTTTACAAATAAGCATTTTTAAAAATTTTGCACTCAAGGGCACAGCAAGCCAAGAGAACAACATGGACTGAAAAGGCAACAAGAGGAGGCAGTCTAGAGGCCATGAGACACCTAAATTAGAAAAGCCTGAGGATGGGCAGAACCCTTGTGTTCTGGGCTCAGGTGATAATGCTTTCACCTCACAGGCTGCACCAGAGGTAAGGTGAACACTGCCAGGGAAAGCTTTAGGAGCCAGGAGCACTTGAGCCTGGTTCTACATCACTGACCCCCCATTCCAACCCCAAAGATTAGCAACACCCACATGGTTCAGGAATTGTTTAACCAAGCCAAAAAGTCAGGCAGCTTGCACAGATTCACAGCTAAGTAAAACAAACCAAATCCCAAAGCACCAGCTCAAGCACAGCACCAAGCAGCTTCTAAGGCTTTCCAAACATCTATCCAGACTCAGAGGACACTTCGGGGACCACTTTTCCATTTCCACACAAGTTTTCCACGTGAGTCACAACAGAAACAAAACCCACTAGGAAAGGGAAAGGCTCCCTCATTGCCAGCAGAGCAGCCCAAGCAGTCAGTGCAAATGTGCAGCCACTCAGCAGCAATAGCAGCAATTCCTCCAGCCATGCCAGGACAGCCAGCGCCTGCCCAGACAGAAAACCCCAAACACAAGGCAGCTCCCACAGCAGCTGGCAGCATTTGGCCTCTGGCAGCTGTACCCATGGCTAAGGGTGCCCAGACCCAGGGTGCTGGGCCTCCTGCTGAAGGAGCACACTTCCCTTAACAGCACAGAAACACAGGAATGGACAAGCCTCTGCATTTCTTGGACATGGCATTGCTGCTCACACGAGGGTTGCTCAGGAATCCACTGGCAGAGCAGGGAAACAGACCACAGCCTTGGGAGGAAGATAGTCCTTTTGCTGTGCTCCAGTCACTTCAAACTGCAGTGGACCTGACAGCCAGGAAACTTGTGCTTGGACCTCCACTGAGCCACAGACCTGTCAGGTGACCTCCAGGATCTGTGTCCTCCTCCCCCTCCTGAGACAGCAGACCAGGAGAGGGATGGGAGTACATAAGTGCCATGAAAACACCACATCTATTGGAACAGAGGGACTAGAGGGCATCACTTGAGCTTCCCAGTCCCCAGGGCAAACCCCCACTCCCTGAGGTCCCATCTGTGGGATCCCTACAGCAAAAAAAAATGCCATACAGCTGTGCTTCAGGGGACAGGAACAGCTCAGAGGCCTCTGGCAACACCACCAGCACAGCAAGGTCCACGGCCAGTAACACTTGCCAGGAGGGAACATATTGTGGCACTCCAAGAAACCAAAAGTCCTGGAGAGAGGGTGGGCTACAACCAGGATACACACTGTCACAGCCCAAGAACCACAGTTAGGCAGCAACCTTGATGCAGTGGAATAAGCATCAGGGTTGGGGGAGAACTGGAGAGGAGAACAAAATCCTATCCCCTCCCTCTTTCCTCCCTCATCTCTCCCGTTTTTCCTCACTGCACCATTCACTTGGGTGAGCGACCTGTGGCCACATAATGTAGGTGGTCAAGAGCAGGATTTAATTCAGCAATTAACTCTAGAAAGAAAAAGTCGAGGTGCGCCTTTTCTCCTGGGGGAGCTGCTAACCCACTGGGAATGAGCTGTACTTGCGTGTTCCCAGCTCCTGGCAGAGCATGGAACACTATCCCAGCACTTTGGCAGACCCACTGGACAGGCCAGAGGCTTCCCAACCACTCCATTCAAGGACATGACCCACTTTTTACCACAGGTCAGGTCCCAGCTACTTGACTGCGATCTCACTAACAGCTTCTTCCCATGGGATCAGACAGCTCACATAACCCAGAACAAACTGTCCTAAAGCCAGAGGCAATTCATCTCAGGGGACAGCCCAGCTGCAGGGACAACACCCAGGGCAGCAAGTTCACCAGAGCTACAGCTCATCCTCTGGATGAGGAAGGGCAGTGTCAGGAGCCAGGCTTTGTACCCTGTTTGTTTGATCACCCTTGTTTCTCTATTCCCTCCTCCACAAGTCCACCTTTGCCAACCTAATGGAGAGCAATTAAGAGCAAGATGTGGAAGATCTTTGCATACACATCAGATTTCAGAGAGCTGTTCCTTCTTAGCTGGAACTACCACACTCTTGGAAGCCTCTCCAGGACAAGAATTTTAGGACCAGACCAAGACAAAACTGCACTGTGGGCTGTGCAGGACAATGAGCTCCCAGGATGAAGGTTTCCATGTACCTGGGGGCAGGGACATTCACTGACTCCTAGTACACATGGAGAGGATGTTTCCCTCCCACCCCACCTCACAGAAACAGGGTAGCAGCAGCAGGGAAAACTCAGCCTGGCAGAGATAACTCAGCACAGGTTCCCTTGGGCAGAAAGGGAACTCCACACCCTGAGTTACCTGGCCCTGCTCTGCCTTTCCCCCCTTGTCCCTGTCTGTCCATCCCTAATGCCAAGCCCACACTGGAAGCATTCTGAGGGACAGTGTCCTACCAGGCCAGTGAGAGCTCACAGGGGCCAGAGGGGTCTCCCACTGCCCCCAGCCAGCAGAGCAGAGAGCTCAGAGCATGGCTTCTTACAAACACCCTCGAACTACACGTGCTCTTTTCAAGGACTTGTTTTTCACTTTTCAAACATCTAAGCACACACAAGTGCCCTACAGAAGAGCCCATCATTTCTCCTCACCCTACACAGATTTGCAGGTTTTCCAATAATTTCCAGACTTTTCCAGTGATTTCCAAAACCGTAGGGGTCTTAAAAGTCCCCACCATTTCAGACTCTGGCTTCACACCCCTTATGCACCCATTCACTTTACCTCTTTGTAGATCTTTCCTTTCTCCAGCTGGTTTATTTTGTCCCACTGCAGTGAGCCTTTATCATCCAGTTTTCGGAAAGGTCTGGGGAAAAAAAGGGGAGAGATGTCAACTCCTTTTAATTTTTGGTGATTGTTACCCAGCAACCAGAACATTTGAATGAGGAAACTTGTTTACCTATGTAACAACTCTTAATAAAAGCTCCACATGAGCTCTAAGTGACCTTCTGGGCCTTCTGAACTATTTTCTCAGGGGAAGAGAAAGTGTGAAAGGGAAATAAATATATTTTTAAAATGCTTCCATTGACTGTAACCATTTCATGCCAAAATCCCTAACAACTCTTCTTGCTTTCACATACAGAGGGGAGGAAAATACCAACAGTAATGACTCCCTCTGAAATGCTAAGGCCCAGAAGGCTTTGCCCTGAACCACTTTGTGTCCCGTTCCAACCTGGCTACACCCCAGCCCAGCCAATGTCCTAAGAGGATCCAGCAAGCCTGCAGAGCAGAGGGAAAGCTGTCCCCACGCTGATCTCAGCAGCTGACCCGAGCTGGCTCCTCGTATTCCTTAGGGCTTGCCATGTCATCCCAAGGCCCACTACATGAGTGGATCTTAGGCACCAGGCAGCCACAGGTTTTATCTCCTAGAGGGCCAGATCATCATCACTCCAGGCTGTGTTTGTAAGACAGTTTACCTGCATGAAGAAAACCTTTACTAGGTCAGCACAGCTTAGAAAACCTTACACTCCTGTTTATAACAGTGGCCTGGGAAATAGGGGAGGAAAATACATACAAAGGAAAGAACACACTGATCCCTCAAGGGCAGTAATTTCTGGTCAGTCATAAGTTGAAGAAACAAAGCAGACACAAGTTCCCAAAGCAAAGAATCCAAAGAGCAAAGTGAGGACAGCAGCCTGTCTATCAACTAGTCCCTTGGCAGCCCTAACTGACCACAAAACCCAGCTGCCACGTACAAAGGCTTCCAGAGCTGCCAATTACCAAACAGCATGTATCCAGTCACTAAACAAAACCCTCTAAAGACCTCAAGAAACAAACCACACAGATACTTGCTTGGGGAACAGGAAAAGGAAGGATTTTGTCACACTCTCTAGACCTAGAGCCAAGAAATGGCCAGCTCTCATGCACACCATTCCACTTCTTTCTAAGCATTTGAAGTACATTATTGCCCCTAAAAATCCAAGTTCAGTCCAGTCCATGACAAAACTCATGAGGATTGAACAGCCAGTTTTATAAACACATTTTCTGGCTGGCTCTACACATGCTATGCACTCACTCCCACAGTGGTCCATTTTTGCCTCCTCAGGGAGCACCTGAGAAGAGAGCAGAGGGCTGGATGCCTGCTGGGCCTACATTATGCTCAGCAAACCAGTGCTGTGTGGGAAGGCAGAAGGAGCTGTTGGCTCTGGGAGGCCCCACAGAGCAGCAGAGTTCTGCCCTCACACGTACTTCCTGCGATCCGTGAAGAAGTTGGGCTTGTCAGCCTGCACAATGACCATGTCGAATAAGTCCCGCCAGTTCTTGCCAACCATGTGCTTCATTCCTTTATCCCTGAGGGCAAAGGAACAGAAACATTAACAGATGAAGTACACTTGTTCACCCAGCATCACATCTTTACAGCAGTCTGGTCTAAAGTTACTCTCATTTCAGTAACAGAGAAGAAAGCATAGAGATTTAAGAACCCCCTTAAGGCTGTCTCATTGCATGAAAAATTGGTGGTGTGCTTTGTTTCAAGCTGTCCCACCCTTTCTCCTGCACCATGGGAAGCCCAGGGAAGTCTGTGATGCAGCAAGAACTGCTAGGCAATACAAAGTGTCAGCCCTGTGCTGTTGTGGTCAGCCACAGCCTTGTATTTTCTTCAAAAAGTGAGTCAGTGCTGTAGAGAGCACTGTGGGGTGCAACATTCACCACAACCAGTTCCCAGAGAGCTCCCCTGGCCATTGCCACAAACCCCTCCACTCTACAACTTCCAGGGGCCCCGAGGAGAGGCTGCCCTGCACAGCCCCTGCTGAGCCCTGCTGACCTGTCCATGTCTGATAATGGTACTCACACAAAGCTAAAGGGACTGTTTGTGATGAGGAAGAGTTTCTTCTTGTGGTTCACCAGGCGGTTCAGCACAGCATAGATTTCATCCCCATGCAGAATAAACTGTTCTATATCAGAACGAAACAGCATCAGTCAAAACATTTTGGCATTAGTCATGACTATATTTCTATAAAACTGGACCAAACCCAGCCCCTGTGCCACTAAAAGGTCTGAGTTGCATGCACCTCAGGCAGGCATGCAGTGAACCACCATGGTGACAAAATGGCCTTCCTCATCCCCATCAATCCCATCTAAAGAGAAAGACTGAGGAACTGAAAAGCTTGGCAAAAGAGGGTTGATGCCCGACTGTCACAAGGGACAGGCACAGCCACTCCAGGCCATGCTGCTGCCAGAAGCTTCCTTTCCCCTGAATGACCAGGAAGCCTTCCCAGATGATGCCTTTGCATGTTCACATCATGCCAAGGGCCATCATCCCTCACTTACAAGCTGAAGAAAAAGAGAAACACGAGCAATGAAGCAGCCATTTCCTCTATTAAAACAGATCCCCCACCTGCCCCAAAATGCCACTTGGTTTCACTGCCACTCTACCCTCAGCTGCATGGCACAATCAAGTACTTCAGTAAGTTCTATGTTCCCCTGACTCCTGTGACTGTGCAAGGCCAACACCATCATCTTACCCAAAATATCCATAGTACGAGACACATCCAAACAAATTTGGCACCTGAGCTCTATTTAACTCACCCAGATCCTTCTCAATCCATTTGTACATCACTCCTTTCACGTGAACATCTCTAATTGCATCCTAAAGAAAAGGGCAGAGGAAAAAAGTGTCAGTTTTACATACAGCATTTCTGTTTCCCAGCATACAAACCTACTGTGACCTCTGAGGGCCAACAGAGTAATGATACACCCCTGCCTACTGAATGAACAAGAGCTCCATCAGTGCTAAGAAGCAGAGCTCACCCAGCAAGGCTCACCAACATGGCAAAAGAAGAACATGGTGGCTGGCTCAGCTGATGCAGTACAAGGGGGGAAACCTCACACTTATCTATGAAAGCACAAATTCCTTCCAGCTCCTGGAAACCAGCATATGCAAACACACTGGTACCAAGGCAACAAAGACTGTGCAACTCCAAAACCATTTACTGTCCCAAAACCATACTGGCCCAGACACTAGCTGGCTTTGCTTCCTTCCCATGCCTGTGGAAGCTCTGCCAAATGGGACCCCAAGGAGCGTGGCTGAGGTGACCAGCAGCAGAGGAAAGCTGCTGTGATTCCAAAATGCTCCCCAAGAGCCAAGAAGGGCCTCCGGTCCCAGTCCCAGGTGGCCAGTGGGCCCAGGCAGAGCAGAAGCTTCCACTAGGAGGGTGGCACAAAACACCGCAGGGAGGGAGGCAAGTTAAAACAGATGTTGTGAAGGGCATCCAAATATCCTCTATTTTCCAAGTCAGAGGCCAAGATGCAACACATTTTTGGACACACCCAACTGAGATTCTGCCCAAGTCTCCATCCAATGAGATATGTCAGACACACAAAACCATTTCCAGAGCAGCAACACAGTTTGCAGTGTTTGCACATGCAAATGCTTGTTTTAACAGTACTGTTTTCATCTCTGACAATTTATGGAGGTAAACAAATGCTGCCTTTCCCCAGGACCCTTAAATCCCTGTCACACTGTGTGCCCCTTCGGGAGTTGCCCTTTCAGACTGCAGTGCCACACTCACCACTGGCATTGCTACACACTTGCCCACACCACCACACAGTCATCACCTGGCAGTGCTGGTGAAACCTGCTTGTGACCCCAAAAAATCATGTCCTGCAAAGCTGTGAGAGAACCAGAGTTTACAGCTTAGATGGGGATGATGAAGGAGGAGGCATTACCACTTCAAAGTGGAGTTTTAGGAGTCTCTTTCCACCATGGGGATTTAAATGGCAAAGAATCTGAACAAAGAGCAAGAGCTCTAACAAGGAAAGAACTTTCTCTTAAGCAGCACTGGCACTAAAGCAAGCATGGCTTTGGATTTGTGTCAAAACTACTTTCACAGAGGAGAAAAATTCAGAAATTCAAGCCTGCTCTTTCCTTAAACCCTTACCACTCAAAAAGCAAAAGAAGCTTAAAAAAAATAAACAAAGAGGAATATCTATAAGGTTCCTACAGGTGAAATCTCGGTAGCCTCAGGAGGTATCAAACAGGGCTCAAAGCAGCTCCTCCAAACTGTACATTCTTTCTTTAAAATATGAAGTGACCAAACTGGTGTGACAGGACTGCCTGGATTGCACGTCAGCTGCAGCCTTTACCACTACCTCAGGGTCTGTCCTTTTGACTCAGCACAGTGTCTGTAGCACTCTCCCTGCCCCAGACACACAGCCCTACAGCAGCAGTACCACTGAGAGTTACACAGAGGTGTCAGGTTTAGACACAGCTTAACCCCCTGTGAGCCAGTGCTGCACTGACAACTGGGGCTGGGCAAGCCCTCTGGGGCACCTGCCTGTAGGCACAGAGGATCTCTGCTCATGGCCACAAACCACTTCTTTGCACTTGCACGTGGTTACTGCAAAGGAGTAAGTTTTGCAAAAATATTTGTTTATCCTCATTGTACAAAAAAAGCAAGAACTAATTCTGGTGAGAGCACAGGGCAGTCCCTTATTTTACTGTACAGATTTCAGGCCTTGGCACAGATTTTCTGTCACAGCTCTCTTCTCTGCCTGCCTCAGTCACTCCTCAGGGAAAGGAGTCATCCCTCAGCAAAGGATGTGAAGACAAAGCCAGGATCAGCACCCAGAAGTCTGAGGGTTTCACCACACAATTTGCCCCGTACTGAGCATGTATTAGTCTATGGCAGTCACCCTCCTGTTCTCTAGATTTCAATCAGAAACACCCATTTTGACCTCAAAAGAAGATTCAGAACACGCTTTTCACAAAAAGCCTCAGCATTCAGCTCTATCCCCTCTCCCCATTCTTCCCAGCCCAAGAGCAAAAACAACTACCAACACCCTAAACCATGTGAAGGTCTTGTGGCAAAGGGGCCAGCACGGTCCTATCAGGCACCACCAGAAGGGCAGAACACAGGCTGCAATCCTTGGCTGCAGCCCAGCTGACAGGTGGATCCTTATCACAAAGGCACCAGCACAGGCATGGAGCTGCATTTCCCTCACAGGACTGAACAGCCAGCGGATGAGCCTAAGCTTCCCAGAAGGCACAAATCAAAAACCCTTCTCCGTGGAAAAAGAAATGCAATAAGGCTATGTAAATGTGTTGTCTGCCAACCTAACTAACCCAGAGCAGCAAACTCAAGCACTTACACCTTGTATACAGCATTACCTAAGAAGTCAGACAATCCCCCTAACAACGCTGATAATCCCATGCTCTCTCAAGTGCCACTTAGCACCTTGGAGTAAATGACTCATGAAAGCAACAGTCACCCACTGCAAAACATTCCCAGAGGATCTGACTACTCTGCAGCTGCAAAGGGAAGAGGTGGATTCCCAGAGCAGGCAAGGACAGTTGTTTCACAACAATCACTGGATAAGTAAGCTGTTTGGTACATGATCAGACTAAACTTCTTTGAAAAATTAGATGCTAAGAGGAAAACATAGCTTAAAAGTCTGCAGAATCAGAAAACATTTACACAAACTTTGTGACCTCTTTCCCATGGAAGAAACTTCAACCCAACCAGCCTTGGCACTCCTGAACAAGATAATGTACAGCAACACCAGTTCTGTAGTACAGACAGAAACCAAGCATGTCCTGAAAACACAGCTTTGAGTATTCCCTGGTAATGCTTTGATCTAAAGTGCTGTCATATCAGGCTGCTCACTACCAGCCCTTTGGATATGGGTGCTGCACAGCTCACAGCTCTGCTGTGGTATGAGCTGTGAGGCACTTGACATTTTACTTACAGATATGTCCTTGTAGAGATGCACCTGGTCAAACTCAATGCCATGAGTTATGAAGTAATCAATGACTGAAGAGAGCAGTGTCATCTCAGGAAGAGAAAAAATGTCCATAAACTGCTTAAGTGACGGACCCTGGAAAGCAAAAAATGAAAGAGACACATTAAACTAAAATACTCAAAAAATAGCAAAGCCAACAAACAAACTTGTATCACCAAGTACCATCTGCAAGACACTGCAGGTTAACAAAAAGGAAAACACCAGTGTGGAAAGTCCCAGCCACTCAGCAAGCAGCCCTCCCTTCTCAACTCAAACACTAAGCTAGTGCATTAACACTTGACAAGAGGGAGGCTCTCCTTCATGTAAATCATTAAACAAACCCGGCATCATTAACAACACGGGGTGAAGGTGGAGGAAGGGGGAGTCAGTCCTAGACACTGATTTGAACCCCATGCCCCTCTGCTTCCCACCTGGCCTCTTGGCATCAATACAGGTGCCAACAGACAACACTGCTACAGGGGCAGCCACGAGCCTTGCTGAAGATGCCCTGTTACTCATCTAAGCCAGGCCTTGATACTGGACACAGGGCACCAAAGCTGCTGGAACCATATCCCAGTGAGGTTTCACAAGGCAATGTAAGAATCACTCTAACAAGCCATTTGTCAATGTCTGCCTGCCCTTGAGTCACTACAGAAAACTCAGAGTGGGCACAAAGAGGAAAAAGAACTTCAGCCCACCCAGCAGTCAATTAAATCCTGACCAAGGAATAGCTCCCCTTGCATTAGGCAAGGCTGCAGCTCTCCCATTCATTTGCAATTATTATTGCCTATCAATGACAAACCTATTAGCAGGCCAAAGCCAACTTTGGGGGCTTTCCAATAAAATAAACCTTGTTTATTATGTATGTACCACCCATGCAGAGGACAATGGTGAGTCCCACTGGCAAGACGTAGCTGGGATCAGTTTTTTCACCTTTCATCAAAAGAGTTCCAGATCAGACAGGGGGGGACAGTTACCAAGGTCTTGAATATGGAAAGCAATCTGGGCAGTGCACAGACCTCTCAGTGACCCTGGTCACCAAGCAAATCACATCATGTCTGTGCATGGGAGCTTCGAGCAAGGATAGACAGCCAGGAAGTTCAACTCTCTAGGATAATCCTGGCCCACACCAGAAGGCCTTTATTGTAGCTATGTGAGAGACATGAAAGCAGCATCCAACAGACCACAGAAGGTACAGATGGTAGAGACTGACAGGGCACAGGCTGCCTTAATGACAAACGTGTGGCTCTGTTGTGCCTGGATGTGACAACAGAACACCTCCCATCTCGTCTGGCCAAATGAGGGTGGCACGAGACCAGCACTCCCTGCAGCACTATCTAAAGGCAGTATTGGGGCAACACAAATTGGGGTCAGGAAAGACAATGTAAAAAGGGCAAAGGAACAACAAATAGCATTTTGCCTGAGATGTATTACCAAAAAAATTGCTGCAATCAAAAGCTATGTCCGTGTGCTGAGAGTTACAGTTTCCATTCATCCAGCATAGGACAACTTGACCTACAGCAGGAGAGAACACAAAGGGCCACACAGCAGTGCTGCTTAGGGATACTCATTGAATCCTTTCAACACTTCTGTCCATTTTGATGTCTGGTTGCTAAGGGAACATTTCTCCCTCTAGCAAAACCAACATTTCCTGAAAACAGCCTTCCTGTTCAGGGATGCTGGGAAAGAAGCAAGAGGGACAAAGACAGGTAGTTCCTACTGAAATAACTAGGTATGGGATTTAGCAGAGCAATGACCTGTCCTACCTCTCAATCCCTTAAGCATGGAGGATGCAGTTAAATGCTCATTGTTACACCACAGATTTACCTTACCAACTCCAATTTAATTTTTGTGCCTTGTGTCATTTTCCTACAAGGCAAGTCCAGCCTTCCCCTATTCCCTTTAGAGGCCTTGACTTCCTTAGGTAGACACAGTGACACAAGTCAGGATGAAAACAGGACTGTATTTTTAGAATGCTACATATGCTTTTTCCACAACACCCATGAGTTCTCCGCCTTCATCACAGGCCATCACGAGTTCTGCCAGTGAAAGCTACAGCAGCTGCAGTGTCTAACCCTGGGCAAGATCTGTGCCCACCTACTGCAGGTGTTGGGCTGCCAGAAGCTGTCCACTCCTACTAACAGAGGATCAACAAAAGGCTTATGGGAGAGTATTCACACACTTCAGCTTGTCTTATGCCTTGTTGCCTGGAATCAGTGACCTGGCAGACCTTCCTGTTACCCACACAGCAACATCAGCATGACAGACTGAAGAGGACAAGATCCAGGAGACCCGCCAAAGGCTCACTCCACACCAGCAGTCATCCTAACCCAGATGTTTTCCCACTAATGTGTTAGGGGCACATGTTGAGCAGATGCAAATGTCATTAGCTGTAAATACTTTTGTTCTCTTTGGGATCCACCTATTAGTTCATGGAGTTCATGACATTATCAAGAGAGGAGACTCACCTCTTCACAAAGAACAAGTTGCTACCCCTAATTCTGTGGCCCAGTGTTATACTGAATCTTTCAATACCAGCTACAGGACAGAAGAAAGCACCTGGTACATACAAAGCAGCACTGAAAGGCACCTTGGCACGAGCACCTGGTCCTACAGAGGGCCACAACTCGAAGCAGATTTTGTGCTTACTATTATTTAAAAAGAAAGATGAAATCATCTCAGGTTGCCAGGAGGGAGGAGAGTTGCACAGCCGAGGCTAACAGTGCAGTTTGCAGAAACATTCAATTTCAAAGCTGGAAACATCACTGAGCCATAAACAGAGTATATACTTACATGGAAAGCAACCACTCAGATTAACTGTTCCCCACAGAGAGAGAAATCAAGAAGTGGCCTTGCTGGAGACTTCACACAGCAGACCTTTAGAAGTATTACCAGAGGAAGTGTGCCCGTCTCTTTCCAGCTTCCCTTAAGGCAACAAAGGGCAAGAGACAAAGCAATTCTGAAGGAAAGGGATGTGAAGGCCCCACTTGGCCATTGCACCACACTAGACACTCGAGGAAGAAAACCTCTCTTAACTTCCTCTAGTTCAGGTAATCAAAGTTTTTCTACAGCTCCTGCAAACCGTGTCAGTACCTTACTATCCTCAACACTCAGGGACGCCAACCCCATGAATAATATCCACTGAGGAGGTCAGAAGGGGTGTGGAGGGGGATCCTTTCCATGGAAGAAAAAACCCTACCCAAAGCCAAGTTGAGAAAGGCATTGCAAGCACCCTGCTGCTACACACACAGACCCCCTCCCGCACAGCTAAACTCGCGGCACACACCAGCACTGCAGGCTGCCCCGATAGCTTGGGAGCTAGATTTGGCCAAGGAAGAAGCAGAGAACATCTCTCTATCAGTCTTCAAAGCCAATCAGCTCTAGGCCAATAGCCGTGGTGTTTAGGAAAGCTTTGCAGATGTCTTTCAGATGCTAAACTGCTAAATAACCTCTGGGGCATATTCCCACTAGAACACAAACACACACTGCAGCTCACTAGGGACCGAGCCTTTCCAAGGGAGCCTGGAGTCATTTACATGTGCATACAATGCACTCTGTTTTCCAAGCTGTTAAAGAGCTGCTGCTGCACTACAGCAGCCAAGGGCTTACCATACCTTGCCATAGAAGTCACTCATCTGGTACAGGGGAATGTGCTGTGTCCCACCGTAGAGCTCGATTACCTCTTCATCAGGCACCGGTTTGAGCCCTCTAGACACAAACAAACGACAGCTTGTCAGTAATGCCCAGTCGGCACAGTGCTACAAACTGCACAGAAGGAGAATAAGGGGAAAACGAGCTCTTTTCTAAAACTCACAAATTCCTCTAGCACAAAACAGACATCCAGAGGGCCTGACAGCTCTTAAGATTCACATAAAATCTTCCCCAAAACATTCTTTATTTGCTCCTACAAGTTGATTGAGGGGCTTTATCCACATTCCAGCAGAGAATCCAGCCAGAGACTTCTCTCTGTCTGCTGGGGACTGCCCCACGACCTGACTGGCAGCACCTGGTAACTACCATGAGGTTTATCAGCCTCAAATGCAAAGGTTCAGGAAAAGGGCTTTCTGAAAATGGGTTTCCTTCTTACTCAGTTTCCCTAAGCAAAACAAGTTCTTCACTAAGACCATTCAACAGAAATGGCTGTTTCCCCCCAAAGCACCAAAATCAGGGGTATGGCTTAAATGTGCAGTTCACAAACATCAGGTTATCTGACTGCTGCAGGTTTTGCCTCTTGCACAATTTTTGATGAGTGTTTGCTCAAGCAGTCAGCAACTTTCCCTTTCTCCTTTCCTACTCAGTTATAGTACAGCCTCTGAGAAGATAAACGTTGCCTCAGCGGTGCTCAAAAGCAAAGGACAGTTTAAGAAAAGGACACTCCAAGGATAGTTACAAAGGACCATGGGGGGAGGGAAGCTTAAATGTGTTTTCCTAAAAATCTCTTTATGACACTGAAGTAAAAACTGTGGGGTAGTACAAACCCCATTCTCCCCCACCCCCCAAGCTGGCACTCAAAGAAGCCAATTCTCTCTGATTATGAAACGCCCTTCTTAATATTCTCAGAGTGTTTACTGTAACTGAAGCTTAACAGCAGAAGGGCAGAGATCAAGAAAAAACCCACACTGGCTTCCATGCTCAGGAAATACAACATAGGATTTACAGGAGCTTTGCTGCTGGTATCTATAAATGACTTCTTACACACCAACCCCACTCCTCTCTGGGGCAAGGTGTTTTCCCAGTCTCCCAACTCTTTGGAGAAAAGTTCCCTCTGCGCTGTTCCGGCCACTTATTCCAAAGCACACGCAGCTCTCCTTGGAGAACAACAAAGGAGAAGCAAAAATAGGGCAGCCAGGCCTTAAAGTGAGCCCAGAATCTGAAGGATTACTTTATTGCCAGGTCTGCATTGCTATAAGATTTAATTTGCACATGCAGAGCACTCTCCAAGGCACAGCAGAGCACTGCTGGGATACACTCCTGCCTGGAGAAGACAGGCCCGTGTGTGAAGCACATCCTGAGGAGTCCTTTGCCAGTGGCACTGTTTGCTCACAGTGTCAACCCAGCCATGCTGCAGCTGCAGCCCAGACACCACGCAGTGTACGTGACCAGATGTGTCATTAACCATTAAAAAAAGCTCCAGATCTTTCCACCCACACTTGGCTTCAAATGCTTGAGAAAATAAATAACTCCCTGCAATTATATGCCAGGTAAGCATTTGAAGCAAGTGCAAACAGGATAAGCCAGATGAGATTGTGCTCTGCTCAGAAAAAAAACAAACCAATACCAATATGTGCCATGAACATACACTCAGATGTAGTAATCCAACTTTGCATATATGGGCATTTAGAAAATGATTTTCAGAACTGACATACCTATATGCTGTCCCCAGCTGGACATAATGGAAAGCATCAATCTTCATGAGAAGACTCTGTGATAAGGGATAGATATTTACTGTTACTATTTACACTGAAACCTTATTAAAGTTCCACACAACTGACATTTATAAAATAAAATTCAGTATGAACATTCCACATCTGTGTACTTTGTGCAGCACTTACTGTACAGCTTCTTTTACACACACTTACTCTTACTGTGACTTTTTACTGGCCTCTCTGGCAAAAGACCATCTTTCTATGAGCCAAAGTCTGTTACACTCCAGTTTGTGGGCATGGACTCAGCTGAAAACCAGGGGTAACAATGTTCCTATGACTCAAGACAGCCTCTTCTCTCCCTTCCAGGAGCATACACATTCCAAAGGAGCTTTGTGTGCACAAGAGTTCTATTTCTCACCACATTTATCTTAAGCAGAACTAAAGTGGGCAAGGTTTGGTTTAGAGCACAGCTGTGCCCAGTCATTTTCCTAACAAGAGCTCTTCCCCTCACTTCTCCCCCTCCCCGACCGACACTGAAGCACACTAGGCTGGTAACATCAGAGCTTTCTTGGCATTTTTTGTATCAGACTCCCTGCTCATGAGTCATCCCTTCTCCTCCATCCATCATTCTGAAGCTGTAACACAAGTCCTTGGGCATGGAAAGCAGTCTGACACGAAACCCACATCACTGCAACTTGCATAAGAACACAGCATCAAATTTCTTTCATCAGGATACCATATCAGTGCAGCTTGTTACATCGTGGGCAGACCTCACAGTAATTTGTGGAGTGCAGGCACATATGCTGAAGTTTTCCTTGGGCAGGCACTCCCCAGATTTCCGTGTTTTTTGCCAACTCTGATCCTGAGAAAAGCGTTCTCACCCTCTACTCACTGAAAGGGTGCCTTGCCAGGCCACTCACCTGTGTTTCTCTGAAAAACCAGCCAGAGATTTAAAAAGAGAAAGAACCTTCTGTTTCTCACACATCTACTTTTTACTTTGTAAAGCCAGAGGCATAAGGAAAAGCCACTACAGTGAAGCAGCTCTGTCTGCTCTGCTCCTACCTGAGTGCCTGGCTGCAGAGCCAGCATGACACCACTGGGCATGGGGCTTTCAAGGAATCAGTCCCGAGCACTGAAAAGGGTTAAAGTTAATGCCTGCACTTGGCTGGCCTGTGCCCCTAAGAGGCATGCATCTCAAGTAGCCTGGATCTTTT
>JAWWEE010000021.1:15460705-15520782 GCA_035221455.1 Xenops minutus
GAGGCGCCGCGAGCTCGGGGGAGGAGGGGGTGGTCACGTGGTGTGCCGCCTTGTCCTTCCGCGCGCGCTGGAGGTGAGGGGCGCGGGGCCGGGCGCGAGGGCGCGCGCGGCGCGCGGGCGGCGCTGATTGGTTGTCGGCGCTGATTGGCAGCGCCGATTGGCCGCGCGTTCCCGCCGCAGGGGGCCGGGGGGTCGGTCCATGAGGGGCCGCCATGGCCGCCATGTCCGAGCGGGACCCGCCATGGCCGCCCCGCCCGGCTGAGGCCGCGCTGTGCCCGCGGCACGGCCCGCCCCGCCCCGCCTCTCACACGCCCCGCTCCCGTCTCCCCTTGTTCTCTTCAGTACCCGCGAAGGGCGAAGGCGCCGGTGCCGCCCGGCCATGCTGGTCAGCAGGAGGCTGAAGCGCCTCTTGCAGATGGTCCCCGGGAAGAGGCGCTTCGGCGTTTACAGGTTCCTGCCGTTCTTCTTCGTGCTCGGAGGGGCCATGGAGTGGTTCATGATCAACGTGCGCATCGGCAAGGAGACCTTCTGTGAGTGCGGGGGCACCCCCTCACAACAGGCCCCTCACAACAGGCCCCTCACAACAGGCCCACAAACTACTCTGTGGTTCTGTGATGATTTTTTTATATAGAAAAAGACTCATGAGATCTGACAATTTAACAGTAGGTGTGGGGTTATCTGAAATGTGACCTTTCCAATTAAATAACGGCTCACGAGAACTTGGCTAGTGGCATTTAGTTTCTGTAAGTTAAAGCATTTATTTCTAAAGTGACATTCCTCCCTTTTAATAAACATTGCTAGGAATATTTGTATACTTCAGAAAAAAGATTATGGGAATATTCTCATTTTCATGGGAAATCTTGTTGAGTCTGCTGTACAATGAAAGGGCTTGATAGAGTTTCCAGAACTGACAAACCCACAGCAATCACAATTCCCTGTCTGCTCGGTGCTGAAGGCTTTGTTGGGGATTTTCATTTGTTCAGTTCCAAGGAATAACTAAATCAGACTTGAAAACACAGAGCAGCTGCCTTTACATTATTTTCTTGAAAAACATAAATTGCTATGCCTAATGATACTATATTACAGTAATAATAATTGTGCACTTAAACCCTATTATTGCTTCATAATCCAAGCAAAGTGACCATGTACAAAACTGACAGCATTTTTTTTTGTCAGTGACGGATTCTATTTGGTGATGGATATTTAGGGGTGATCAGGGAGAGTGGGGGCAGGAGGGACAACTGGGAAGACCATTAATATGGGAATTTTCCTGTGCTTTGTTTATATAGAAAAGCCTAAAATACTGAAGCCAGGCTGGCAGCCCTCAGGCATTGACTTTGTGCCTATAATTTAATTTCCCTTTTGCTTCATTTAGTTGGGGTATTTGTGGTTTTAATTACCCTCATGAGAAAGTACACAAATGACTGTATTGCACTGGAAACTTGGTTTTCCTATAAAAACATTTAATCAGGACTGACAGGAAGAACTTTAGCCTGTATGGAGAACATAAACTACTTTAAGGGGTAATAAGGATTTGTGTTGCCTTTAATTTCCAGTTGCCTGTCACCATCTGCAAGAGGAATTTGGACTGAAAAGTTTAAAAAGAGATGGCAGGGTTTGCACATTTAGTACCATCTTGGACTGGAAAAGTCTAATCTAAAACCTCTTTCTCTGCAGATGATGTTTACCGCAGGAAACGCTCTGAGAGACAGTACGAGGCAAGGATGGAGAAGAGTGAAGTTTAGCTGAGACGTGTCAAGGCAGAGGGCCCAGTGCTTTAATTGTAGCAGTGCCAAAGCAGCTTTACTGCCACGTTGATGGTGGGGAATGGCTCTGCAAGATGAACTGTGATCCACACGTCTGTGTAACATACATAGCTTTGGCAGTTTTGTTTTTCTTCTGTATCTTTAAATATTTAAATGAAGTACAACAGTGAAAATTTTGTTGTGTTTGGGCATCTCCCACTAATGTTTGCTTAGTACTTCTAAATAAACTAAACTGAGTCAACAATCTGGCTAATGCTTTTCTTTGCTTGGTGAAGCACCCTTCTTGTGACAAGACCAGTGGGAAAGAAATGTTACATGTTGCACCCATCCCAGCATAATGGAAATAGTAATTTTTAGTTCCTTTCTGTTGCACTGACAGAAACCACTTTGGCATCTGATTTGTTTTCTTTGCAGTGAGGCATAATTTTAACAAGATAAAAGGAGCACAGACTCAGTGCTCAGTGTTTGCTCAGCCCACACTGCTTGGAAAGTCACCCGTGCCCACAACAGGAACACCCTTTGCTGCTGCTCTAGCAGTGACCTGAGCTCAGCCTGGCGGAAGAGTCTGACACGTGTACCAGGTAAGAGTGCAACTCGGGCAAACCCGAGTCCTGTGTGTAGGATCCTGCCCCCAAAGCAGGACAGCAGGGCTGACTGCTGTGCACAGTGACACTGGGGCTCGGGTGTGGCAGTGGGTTGGTGACTGCAGCAGGTGGCAGGGAGGGTCATACATGAATACCATTGTTATGAGGGTATGCGTGCATGCCAAGGATGCCACAAAGAAGGCAGTTCTTTAGATCAGCCTCAAAACAAACCCGAGGGAGTTCTTACACTTACCTGTGCTCCTGTGCTAGCTCCTGACAGCCTTTGTAAGTCGTCATCAGCTGAGGAGACTGAAAGCTCTGAAGATGTTCCAGTGCAGGTACTCGAACCACTGTGCTTTGTGTTGTGCCTTCCAAGGACTGGTGCTGCTTGTGTTTCAGGAGCTGAACTGGCAGAGAATTAAAGATGTGAGTGCCACTGTGTATTTTGACTGGGCAGCAAGTGAAGCACTTGAAGAAAGTCACTAGTTCAGAATTAAGAACCTCTGACTTCGGTTGCAAGGTAGAGCCCAAGTTCAAAAACTCATGTACAAGCTGCTTTTTGCAGTCACAAATCATCACACTGAAGTCAATCCTGACTGTAGCAATACATTAAAGAATAAAGCATTAATAAAGAGCCAGATTTTGAAAATTGCTGAGCTTTAGCTCCATCTGCTTTTACTTTTGTGCACCTTTTGGAACTCTCTTGTGCTTGGTTCCCATAGAACAAATAAGTTTTTCAATACCTGTTCTTTTCAAGGAAAAGCCCTGTGCCCCAGGTGTTTCTCAGGACTTGGGAGCCTGATGTGAAAGCCTCCTGTGGTTTCCCTGAAGCACTCCTGTAAGAGCAGCAGAGTGTCCCACAGACATCAGTGAGCCAAGTCCAGTTTCTCACTTCAGGCCTCTCGCTTGTTTTGCAGTGACTGTTTCCCATTTGCAGCTGAGAGCGCCAGGCACGTCTGGAAGATCCCTCAGGTGTCTCCAGCCAGGTAAACAAAGGGAGCCAGGCTGCAGTCACTCACCAAAAAAGTCCAGTGTCACTGATCTTTGTGACCACTGCAGGAATAAAATCCTTCTCCAAGCTGGCACTGAACCATTTCAGACAACACAAATCTGTTATGACAGAATATGAAGCTTGACATTTAGAAATCTGAGCTGTGTTCTCTGTTCCACAATGTGTTTGCTCTTGCTGACCCTTTGGCATTCCTGCATTTTGCGTCTCTCACTAATGCTGGAAATAACAATAGGTACAAAGCCACATGAAGGAGTTTCAGCCCATTCAGAACCAGCACGTTCATGGGGTTAGTACTGATTTTAATCTACACCCGACAGTCAACAACCACAGTCTTCACTTAGTTTTGCAGGTTTATCCCTGCCAACTCCAAGTCTGTGCTCCTTGCCTTGTTCAGCAATCTCTTCCTGACTCTCATATCCCTGTTTCCTTCCCATCCTCCATCTGCTGTGGCAAAGGCAACGGGGAGGAAGCAAGAGCTCTCCCTTGGCTCGGTGCTTGGGCCAGCACTGGGAACACCATGTGGCTGCTCCGTGCTGCAGGAGTGAGCCAGGAACACACTTCCAGCCCTGCCGAGCCCCTGCCAGCACGTCCCTCCTCCTGCAGGGAGTTCAGCTGTGTCAGCCCAAAGCACAGCTCAGCATCCATCAGCAGCGCAGCTCCTGAGACACAGCAAAGCATTCCTGCTGAAAGCTTTCTGGATTGTGGGACTCAGAACAAGATAGCAAGCATAGAAATTTTCACCTCAGTAAACAAACAGTGTATGTACAAGCAGTGCTGCTCACCCCTCCACATTTAAAGTGACAATTTCACCATGAACCCAGAACAATCTTGTAGAAAGAATGGATCTGTTGGTCGTTTCCCTGTGGCTGTGCACACAAAGATGCAGCTGTCTGCTGAAAAACCTGTGGTGAGCCAGGGCAGAACTGAAGGAAGTTATGGGAAAGGAAACATGCACATGCCTAGCCTGCACTCCTCCCTGGCACAGGGGTGGCAGTTCTGTCCAAGCTTTCCAAGAGTACAAATAGGAAAAAACAGTCATCTGATGTACTGGTGAATTCTTTCTTGGAGCAAAACTTTTCCTGTCTTCAGGGGAGGTGAGGTTTCACTCTGGACTTCATACACAGATCCAAAACTGCACCTGTACTCTGGCCATGGCCAGTCCCAGCTCCTTCTGAGAAGGGGGCAAACAAATCTCCAACTGGCAGGGAGGGATAACTGCTCCTGAGGAACATCCTAAAATCACTAGTGGAGTTGGTCATCACACCAAGGATGACAATCAATTATAGTCCTCCCAAACACCATCCAGTGGAAGCTGAATTTGGACACTCCCTGTAGAGACAGTTGCTCAGACCTCATGGGCTGACCATCTTTCACTGTTCCTGCCCAAGGCTTTTGTCGTGCTCAGCTGAGCCTGAGCTGAGCCTCACTGGTTACACGTGTTGCTGTGTAATTCTGTGCTTTCTCCTCCATTTCTCCTCTGGTCTCTCCTGCTGCTTCCTTCAACAGATGGTAATCTGCATGGCCAGGCTTCTCCACTGGATTTCTGATCCCTCTTGGCACAGGAAGGACTGACCATGTCGTGCCTCCGAGGCCTGACAGACGCTGGGAATATCTTTATCCAGGATGACCAGAGCCTACTGCACTGCAGCAGCTGTCATTTTGTTTCTTTGTATGAAGGTTAAATTAGCCTTGCTAGAAAATGCAGTAAGCAAGAGGAATGTGAGGTTCATTAATCAGAAAATCCCCCATCTATCAGTGAATCCAATCCCATTCCTGTCTCGATGCTCAGAGTGCCCAGCCATTTTTAAACTCCAATTTGGTGCATCTGCAGCATTTGGCTGATCTTTAGCATCTCGAACTGAACAAACAAGGTGTGGAGGATGATTAGGATTAGTCTCCTCTGGGCAACTGCAACAGGAAATTTTGGAAGGGTGGAAGTTTGTGAATCCGGCAGCCTGTACGAGAGGCAGCGTTTATCCGCCAGCTTGAAGACATGGATGCATCTTAATTAAATATAATGCTGTCTGTTCTGGTTGTTTAGCTCTTTGTAATTTTGCAATTTTTATGTCAGAGGCACCTTGAGAGGTTCCTATCACTTAACGTGTCTTGCAGTTTGTAGTATTAGAGAAAATTTCCATCCTTGTTTCTAACTTAATTGTGTAAAAGATGCTTTTCCCACATTACTGATCTAATTTCCTCTATAAAACAGCTACACAGAAAACAGTCCTGAACCACATCAGCTTCCACTATGAAATTAAAGCTTGCTGGTTATTTTCAAAGCAATTAATATGGGGGCACCTGGGACTGACTGAATCTCATCATCCCCACTGAGCTGGCTCCCAGTGCAGCACAAATTTTCCAAGGTTCACTGTTCATGCTCGTTATGGCTCAATTTTCAGCATCACCTTAAGCTGTTCTTACCACCTACAGGCAGGTCTTGCAATACACAGAACAGGAAAAGGGTATATTTTACCCACACACATCACCAAGGAATTCATAAAATCTGAGTCAGCAACAGCCAGAATTACTTGAAATAAAATCCTAACAGAAGTCTTAATGGACACTCAAACCTGGTTAATCCAAAACACTTTGCAAACTATTTTTATTCAAATTAAAAAGACTCAGGTAAACAAAGTGATGGTACATACATGTTATAAACCTGGTTAGCAGCTCAGCCTTCAGGAGTACAAGATCTAATGAAAAGCCAAGCATGGATAAACCAGGTCTGAAAACATATGCTGAAAAAAAGTCACCAACATCAACGCTTTGAATTTTTACACAAACAGTAAATTTTCTCATGGAAGGGAAGGACTGAGGAAGAGAACAAACAATTATTAGTCGTCTCCAACTCGTTTATGAAAATACCGGTCCTAGTTTAGTCTATTTTCCACTCTCACAGAAGCCAACCATTGCCCACACATACTTTTATTTTAATATGAAAGTTTTGTTTACGCCAGTACAATGAACGGCAGTGAAAAACAGATGAGGGGTTCAAACACCCACAAAGTGACAGACAGACATGTCTTTTTTTTTTGTCTTTTTTTTTTTTTAAAACCAGAGTGAGAAAAGTTTCTTTTGCTGGTTTTGAATTCTAGACTGTAGCCATTATATCCTAAATTCCACTGCAATCGACTGAAATGCCTCCAGTAGAGAGAGGAGATACGATTTTGAAATAAATAAGGCTTAAAATAATTGATCAGGGCCAGCCCAGTGGCTTAGTGGTAGTGCTCTGCACTGCCTTGTGGGAGGAGCCAGGTTTTGTTTGCACTTCCAATCTCTTGCTCCTGGGCCAGAAAGAGCAGTGAAAGGAGGGATTCAGCTGCTCGGCAGGAGAGAGCCAGTGCTGCAGTCTGCTTATCACTGACCTTCAGATAAATTAAACATCTGAGTTCTACAGGCTCCACAGGGAGTCCCATCCAGTCCTCAAAAGAAAAATAAATAAAACAATAATTTAATTAAAATTCATCCCAGGTTCTTTGGTGTAATTTTTGTTAATGCTGAGAAGTAGAATCTGGTGGTGTATTAGTACAATCCATGATAGTTCCCAATGCTCAAAAACTAGGATTTGCTGCCTGATTTGCTTCAACGTCCTGTCTTTGTGGCTAAAAACTGCAAAACCTATGGTAACTTAAACACATTTTCAAATGATACTGTATACATGGGGGTGGTCTAAGACTATTCAATTTCTACTTTATTAAGTAAAATTGGTCACTTAGAAAGGCCAGTAAATATTTCTGTACCATGGGTGTGCTACTTGTAGAGTTCAAAACTGTCATTTCCCTCTTTGTTGTGTTGCTCCATTTCCTTCCCATCCATTGCACATCTGACCTAAACTGTCCTTAAGTGCCTATTTGTAATTACATGGGGGGGTCTGTGCAATGACTGGAGGTTTGCAATAGGAGAGGGAAAGGAATTGGCCAGTAAAATGAAATCATAGCTTATACTTGCAAGTGTCACTTCCCTCGTCAGAATTAATTACATCAGCAAAACAAACCTCAAGATATCCAGTATTTGAAGAAAAATATTTAACCTTCTGCCAAATATACTGAAAGGAAAATGTTTCGTACTATTAGACTTTAAAACCTATTTCCACATGATGAACATCTGTAGCAGTAAATGAAGTGTATCAATAAATCACTTCTTTTGGGCTGAGTTGCAGTGTCTGCCAACATTTGTCTTTTTTTTTTTCAAATTCATAGAGCTTTCCCAGTTACTTAATGCAATCCAGAAGTATTAATGCTTTTTCTAAAATTAAACAAATGAAAGGTTTTACCTTTAAACAAATAACCTTGTAGTCCAAAGGGTCGGTTAGTTATGAGGACAGGCAAGTCTTTAGCAGAAGGCAGCCATAACGTTGAAATTTGGCAAGAAGAGTCAATACCTACTTTACTTAGATTAAAATAAAAGAAAAACCCCAAACCCTCTGAAGGCTGCAATGCAACTTCTCTATTACTCTATTTCTCCAATGCACTTGGTATGCTGACCTTACACATACCATGCCATACAGCAGTATTTTACTTTCAAGTTCATTTAAGCATCAAATTTCACTCCAATTTGCATTGCAGAACTTTCATTAAGGTTAATGAATACACTTAAAGAAAGCATACAGAAATGTCTTACAATGCCCAATCAGGAACAGAACACGTGTGAATTTCAGAAACATCACGTAACCTCACTAACAAAACGACTCAGCTTTTCTCCCCTAACATACCTTCCAAGACCTGTGCTGGTTCCAGGTTCTGCCCTGCCTCTCCCACTGCAGCCACAATCCCTCTGGGAAGGAGCTTCCCCACCCCAGTGCTCGGTGTCAGGGACATGGCAGAACCCCCAAGCACAGGTCCTGGGAGATGAAACACTTCCCCTCCGAGGACATGCCAGCACAGCTGTCCTGTTACTGATTTAGGATCACAATGGCCTTGGCTACACAGTTAAATAACTGGACAGGACTGGACAACATTAGCAGTCGAGACACCCTTGTCCCATCCACAGGAGCACTTCTGTGGCTGCTGTGCCCACTCGGCCTCAGTGTTGACTTGAAATGCCAATTTTCCTTAGTGCCAAAGCACATCTTACCTTCAGCTCCCTTTAAGAGATCCTCCCTGGTCACATCCAAGCGAGAGTTCTGCTGGAAGTGGCTAGCACACACAAGCACAGGTACACACATTCTTCTAAGATGTAAACTATGACTAATTCACATTCCACTGTATCAATCTGTAAATACTTTGTTTTCCTTTTTTTTTTTATATAAAAACAATGGCATCAGATTCTCAGCAATAAAGTATAAGAAAGATGAATCCTTGACTACACTTAACCAATTATGAAATCGCCTTTCAAACAAAGGAAACATATGCAAAAAATCTGTGTATTTGATAAAGTCAACTTAATATAACAAAAAGTGAAGTATGCTTATTAAAAGTGTCCTTATATAAAAATGGTCTTGCAATGTACAGTAAAATGCAATAGAAATTATTGTTGGTTATCTCTCCCCACCCAGTAACTAAACCTGCTATTGTCCCACCGAGCTCCTCAGCGCCCAGGGAGCAGCAGTGCTGTGCCTACACGTGCTCGATGTTGTAGGCCTGGCGGATGTTGAGGGTGTCCCGCAGCATCAAGTCTCGCAGGCGCCACAAGGCATCGGCCATGGTGGTGTGAGCCCCTTTGCTCTTCAGCCAGTGGGAGGGGAGCCGGCTCTCCTGCTCCTTGGAGAGGTGGACGTCTCGTCTTCGTGCTGGGAAGTCAAGAAAACAGCCCCATTATCCACTGGATTTGGTACTGGCTACAACTTCTCTAGAAAAAGGCAAATATAACTGTACGGTATAGCTTTTGCTCTTAGTGTCTGAGCCCATACAATGGATTCTTTGGGTTATAAAGCACTGATAGAATTAGCCTGTAGATAACATATTCTCAGTCTGTTGATCTGTCTTTAAGAATTAACTGCATGTGTATACTTTATTAACCAAAGAGCAGATTCCTTCAGCATTTTCCATAAAGGCAAAACTAATGGTTATGAAGAAGCGTGTGCTGGTGGAAACATCCCGGCGCACCCAAAGCCTTACCTGCAAGGGTCTGGTCCCACTTGCTGATACTGTTTGACTCAGCACTAAGGCCCTCGATGTATTTCAGGTAGGCTTCAGAGTGAAGGAGCCTCTGTGTCTTTGGTGGAGGGGAGACAAACATGGGGGTCGTGGGCTGCTGCATGACTGGCTGGGCCGCCGGGCTCTGCCCGGGGTACGGAGGGGGGGCCTGCTGTCCTGGGGGGCCAAGGATTCCTATCTGCAACGACAGAGCCATGGAGACATCACAGCTGGGGGATGCAGGGAGCAGCCCAGCCTCAGGGTCATCCTCATACAGTGGAGCTTCCAATAGGGTTATGTGCAGAGGCCTAAGAAAATGTCCCTGGAGATGCCCACCTTGGCCAGGGGCCACTGAGATGCACAGAGAGAGGAAGTGCAAACCAACCACGTGCATATTTAACAGACATTGTTCATATATCCCATCTATGTATCACACTCTGATTATTATCACCATTTCTCTTCTCTCCTACGAAGCTTAATTACACTATTTATCTTCCTTTTATTTCATGTTTTCTCCAATTTGATTGGAAACTATGTGGTCTGTGAAGTGCAGGGTTTAACTCTGAAATACCTGATCCAAGCTGATGCTGATTCTTGGATGTCTGGGACACTTCCACAGAATCACCGTCAGGCAAAAATCCCAGTTGCTCAGAAATCCCAGCACTGATTAACTAATAGTACCAAGAATCCTTAGCACAGGTATCTGTGGTCTGGAATAACTCAGTGTCATGACATAGACATTTCACTGCTTACTCGCTCAGCTCCTGGTTTTCACAGACTCCTAGAAGGGTTTGGGTTGGAAGGGGCCTTAAAGATTATCTGGGCAGGGACACCTTCCACCAGCCCAGGTTGCTCCAAGCCCTGTCCAACCTGGCCTTGGACACTTGCAGGAATGGGGCAGCCACAGCTTCTCTGGGCACCCTGTGCCAGGGCCTCTAAATAAATAACTCTTCCCTAACATCTAACCTAAATCTCTCCTCTTTCAGTTTAAAACACCTTTCCATTTTCCTATCACTGTATCAAGTCACTCTCTCTCCCTTTCTTTACACCAAATAAAGCCAAAATCACGTTTCTCTTTTTGGTAGAGAAATCTAGTCAATAAAATTGGAACTGTGCTGAACAGTTCATCTGTATGAATCACTGAGAAGGAACAGCTGATCATCACTGTTACCCAAATTCACACATTCTGAACTGCCAATGAGAATCTGCTTCATTGGTTTGTGACATATGGGAGCAGACAAATTTAAAACAAGTTTTTACCCACTCCTCAAGAGCTGAGAAAGTGGACAGCACCCTCTCTGCATCATCAGAGCAAGCAACACCTAAATTATCAGCAGTTTAACAGTGTGTGGAAATGACTTGAGTTTAGTAGAAGGAAAACAAAACAAAACACTGCCCTGATTAGACTGTAGAAGTTGCCTCACTGGATAAACCTCATGAGTGTAATGACAATTCAATCATCAAATACAGGCATACACTCTGAGAGTAAAATATTGACTGGTTCTAAACACCTCAGTGTGCATTTCCTTTCTGTTCTCCCTGGGACAGCCTATGTGCATCCCTACTTGTCTTAACTGGGATGGGGTTCAAATGCTAATTCAGAGCCCTGGAGCCTCACAAATAATGCAAAAATGACTCACCTGTTGTCCAAAAGGACTTGCTCCGGGTGCTGGAGTGCCTACCATGGGGGACACATTTTGGCCTATAACACCTATATTCCAAAATATAAAATAATTAGTCTTATTTCAGAGCAGTGACAAATACCATTTTGGTCTTCTATAATAAGAATTTATACTTTGATATCACTGCTCACAGTTATTTCAGGCAGATGTATAACATTCAAATATCCCCTCTCCCCCAATAAAAAACTTCAGAATTTTTTGAATGAAAAGAAAAAAAAATAGCCAGCATGACAAAACTACCAAACACTGATATGTGTGGCCTGTTGAATTATTTAAATCAGAGAAATGCAAAGTGAATAATTTTTGCTTTCCAGTTTTTTCACATTACTTAATGATTGCCTGACTAAATCTTTTCATTTATAATATATGTCTTCAGCTTGGCAGGATCTTCCTGTAATCCTCTAAGAAAGGAAATGCTGATTTGCTTTAGCAACATTTAACATTTCCTTGTGTTCAGTTTTATAAAGTAAGTCACAGCAGGATAAAACCCAAGCCACTGCACAAATTCTATTAGATCTTGCTAATATAAAACACAACTTGTAGGTCAAGCTTCAACAGTCTTACACATTTCTAGACCAATGAACATTTGAAATAAATGTCAAAAAAATAAAAGGTGTTTGTTTTTCCCAAACATATTGAAACTTTTCCCTGCTGCACAGTGTCAGTCTTACACACAAACATGTACAGATCTAAATGCGAGTCATGCAGTTCCTGATATTTTACATACAGATGCTTTGGTCTGAAAAAAATGAAAGTTATGTGTGCTGCTGCTTGTCTTTCTGCTTGTGCCACTTCTCATATTAACTCACTGGAAAAGCTTCAAACTAACTGTGCTCTTCCTGAGGGCTTAATTTACATTAAGTAAATGCATGATTTCTGTTCAGTGATCAAAGGCCATGCCACTGCATTTTGCACACTAAAGATATTTCAAATGCATTTCCCACTTGATCACAGCCCCCATTTTAAATGTACCTGCACCAACAGCAGGAAGATGAGAGCACCCTCATCTTCCCAGCATCTGAGCACAGATCCACCCTTACCCACCCTGCCCAATTTAGCACCACTTCATGGGTGCTTCTCCATTCCCAGGCACTCTTTTTCCCCTAACCCATATCCTCTCATTTTTAAACACCATCCACACACCCTGCTACAGTGGGAAAAACCCTTCAAAGACATGCATTGTCCTGGATTCACCTCCCACACAGTTGCAGTGGCTGATGTGTGCTAAATGTCAGGGACAGGCTCCCAAACACTGCTGTTGTCCTACTCCCTCTAGGTGACATCCTGGGCAATTGTGCACTCCAGCCAAGCTGCACATGTAATACTGATGGGTTTAAAAAATACCAGGCAAACAAACAAACCAAAAAAACCCCAGCCCAAAAAAATTGCATACAGGTAAAATGCCTTAGCAGAGCTTCTGATAAATACAGTTGCAAGGAGGGCAAGGGGAGACAAACGAGACTGTTTTGTCCACAGCTTGTTTAACTGCTGAACAGAGGGATGCACATCTTGTACACAGGCACATGAGTTATCAGAGGTAAAAACTGAAAGCATCATCAGAAAACAGGCTCAGCAGGTAATACTTTCCCCATTAATGGAGACATGTTAATGGCATTAACACTGGAAAAATGTTGGTTTCATTCAGCCTCACTTTTCATCAAAAGCGTGGCAAAAAATAGCTGAGGTGTAGTAGAAATGCTCTCAGAAATCAATTTGAAATTTGGCCACAACAGGTTACTGAATTCACCTTTTTCCCACATGTCTCCAGTCAGTGTTCTATCAGCAAGGTTTAATCTGAACAGTGTATTACAGTAACACCTCAGTGCCAAGAGGTCTTACATTTCAGTGCACTCTGACTTTAACATACTGAAAATGAGCTTGGTAAGGAATGAGAACAATCAGTTTCATTTATAAGCCCACTTTAAATAAGAAAGGAAGTGGGAGGATGCTCTTCAAATGACATAAGGATACGATAGGCCAACTTCAGCTTTTCCCACTTCTGATAAACTCAAGCACAATTACCAAGGGTTTTTTGGCTGGAGCAGCATCCCATTTCTCCAGCACCCTTTCCCCGAGGGCTGGCTGAACACGCTGTGCACACCCCCCATTCCCAGCAGCGTGTGCTGTGTGCTGCAGCTGAACACACACGCCAACACAAGCTGCAGAGAACTCCTGTAAGAACTGGTTAAACACATGACAATGAAATAAGGAGCAATGAGGATGAGGTTCTTACCGGGTGGTGGGATGCCTGGGATGCCTGGCATACCTGGCGGAAGTTGGTGGGGTGGGGGCACCCCTGGGTGAAGTGGCTGCATGCTGCCCATGCTAACAATGCCATCAACTGGGCCCTGCAAAGGTGGCAGCACCGGTGGATAGCCACTTATCATGCCTTGAAGGACACAACAAATTTCAAACATGCATCAATAACATGCAGTATGACCTACACAGTATGACATGCACTACTGACACACACACACATATACACACACACAAAAGCACCTTTAGTACAGCAAGACGATACTACAATTAGTATCTTGCAAAAAGAAAAAAATGAGCACAAACTAAAAATTAAAGTAAAAAGTTGTAAATATGAAACACTGTCCTTCTGATGAATTAGTATTTAGTGTATCTGTATGTTTTCTCACGGGGCAATAAATGCTGAAAACTCAGCTATGTTAACACAAGGAATAAATTCAGCCACAATTAAACGTTACTAACGCAAGCAGTTTTAATACAGCATAAAGCTCTGCCATCTGCATACGGATTGCAAACACAACACTAGCTCGCCAGCTCCACAGCCAGCCCGCTCTGTGGGCTGGCTCAGAGGTCACAAACACAAAAACCCAGACGTTTTTCTGCAGTGCATATGCAAAATTGACACACAAAAGCCCTACAACATTCACATACAGTGCCGGGTGATTTTTATTAAACCATCTCCAGAATGAACTAAGACAGTAACAAACTTCAAACCTGCGTGTGCTGGGCTGCAGTAACTTAAACTCATGGCACTACATGAAAGTAGCAGGACTTAAAAGGAGCACCTGCAGCCCCTCACAGAATTTCACTGTCTGTATCTTCAAGGTGTCTTTATAGGAAAGTCATTGAAAAGACCATATTGTGCTGCTGCTCATAAATTTAGTTTTCTGCATGTTAGGGAGGATAATTTGGAGCTTGTTCTGGTTCTGGTTCAGATTTCACTGCTACCCATGAGGTGAACCTACACAATATCACTGCACTGTGTTTGTTAGACCCTGGAATGTGTAACTGAAACAGATGCATTGCCAGGTAAGCAAGGAAAGGGGTTGGAAAGACAATGAAAAGATGACAGAGGACAGAAGCAGGTCTAGACAGATGAGGTCAGTTTAGAAATGCAAATGTGCTGAGGCTTCTACACTCAGTTCCAAGAAACCACCAAGTGAGTCTTTGCCACACTCCCTGCAACTCATGAAAGAAACTTTCACAACAGGGATTTCTGGAATAAGACTGGCCAAAACCTCTCACCAGCTCTGACTGAGAACAAAGCTGTAACAAGCTCAGGGTGGAAACAGAACAAGCAGCTCCAAAATACATACTAAATTTGTCACTGCCTGAGGATGTTACAAAGGTGAGAAACTTGAAATCCCAAAAGCTTTATATCTTGGAGAAAACACCGAGAGAATAAAGAACTAATCTCCCTCAAACCTTCATTTTCCACAGCTCCCCTAGACTGTTAAATACGCTTTAGGTAACTATTTCAAATATCTGAAGCCTCATCTGTACCTCTTTATGAACACTGAAATCCATATTTCTCATGGAAAAAGTTAAAGAAGGAAACCAACAAAAGCCTCCCTGGCACAGAGGGCTTTCACTGCCTGGTACTGCCAGTGACCCCTGAGCTGCAGACACATCTTCAGTGCATTTACATGCACTTCTGAAGTTTGAAAATAAACCAAAGACCCTCCAAGGAATCAAACCCACATTTACCAATCATGGAAGCTTATTTCTACGTTTCCAATTAAAATATTTTAACAACTGGCTGTGCTAATAAAGTTGTCATCAGGTCTCCATGAGAAATCAGTTCCTGTAGCTCATTCCATGTCAGAGCAGCCACTCTCTTACCCTGTGTATGAGTTACAAACCTTCATTTTAAACCAGTAAACATGGGCAGACTATTTCCAGCTCCCACAATTGTGATTTACATCTTTGAAATTACTTGTTCTCCCATTTTTTACTGTAACAACATAAGATTAAGTAAACTTTTGTAATACCTAACTTTACAAGACATTAAAGCACTGTGTGCTACGAGAAACATCTCAGAAGGCATCCAGATTTCTTGGACCCGTAAAGAAGTTCTGTGAACTTCTGTGATGGAGAAGTTCTCTGAACTAGAGAAAAGCAATCAAATGATGGAGGAGGATGTCAAAGAAGTCCCAACAGAACAAGATACTTCTAAGTAAGACTTTGGAAACCAAAAGATGAAAGACTGTGTTTTTCAAATGGGCCACAAAAATAGAAAGAGTTCAGAAAGATCCACTTGATCATCTACTTTAAGGAAGTATTTCCCAGTGCCAAAGTGAAGAGACTTGAAGGTGTAACTGCTTGAATAAGATTATGGTCTGAAATGCAGGTTTGCTCTCGAGGAGGCTGCTTCAGGAAGCAAGGTGTGTAGTTTGCAGAATGCACATTTTTGGGAAAGTTTTAAGGAAATGGTAATAGCAAGTATTACTGCCCATCCACACCTGCCTCCAAAAGCTGAAAAAGTGACTCAGTGCCAAAAAAAACAAGAACCAAATCAAGAAAACACAACCACAAGAGGATGACATATCTACATACTCTAGATTGAAGGAAATTACTCACAAGAGAGATCAGCACTGGGGAAGTCCTTTCTTTTCCCTTAATATATGCACAGTATATACACACACACAAACATAGACCAATTGCAAACAGTTCAGAGGAAAATTATCAAGAACACAGTGAAAAAAAAAAACAAAAGAAAAAATGCAACTCAGTGTAAATAAATGCTTTATAACCTGGAGATCATGAACCAACTAAGGAATGTGCCTTCAGTTAAGCAATCATGCAGCCTATTTACTGAGAAGGGATTTAGAGACCATGATGAAAAACGCTTCAGGCTGTCAGCTTAAAATACAGCCAAAGCCTGTGAGATGAGAAAGAAAAAGAAAAATGACAAAAGAATAATGGAATAATTGGAATTTCTTAAGGGAAAGTTAAAAAGACCCCCCCAAACTCAAACCAAAAACCCTCCAAATACCCGGTTTTACCTACTCGGCACTATTTTGACCTAGACTGAAGCAATTTATTTTAAATGGAAGTTGGGGAAGGAAAACAACCTATCAGGTCACACCTAATTAATTTTCTCACCCACATGTGGCTGATTTCCACATAAGAATCTTCGGTGGACTACATTGTCTTCAGATCTGATCCTGAAAATACTTACTCCGAGCATACTCCCTATGAAACCAAGCCGGATTACAACTGGCAACGAGCACAACACCCAGCAACAGGGACCTCGTGGAAGAGTTCTCCAAGCCCAGCTCTATTCTGAAAAATAACCTGATAAAACCAGCAAGGTTGGCATTTTGTCCTTGTTTCTGCAACGGCTCTAGCTTCTGCTCTGCTCTGCTTCCCAGTGCCTGGAACAGGCAATTCTGCAAAGCTTTTGCTTGGCTTTAACACCTGGGTTAGATTGTGCTGGCCTCTCGCCTTCCTGACGGTAAAGCCCCCAGTCATGTCCCTCCTGCTTCAGCACTGCCCACCGGGAGCTCTGCGGGGCAGAGCATGGAATAAACAGGACTGCACACCAAGAGCACAGGCCCACTGCACAGGAGGACCTGCTGGCCTGCTCCTTCCACAGGCCACTCCCTCCTGGAGCAGGCGAGGTCGGGTCCCAGGCTGCCCCTGCACTAGGTATGCTCATCATGAAGGAAGACGGAAGAGCTCGGCTTTTATTCTTCCGCAAGAACAACGTGACCCAAGAGAGTGTTCAGAGTTATGAAGGGGGTTGATAAAGTGGATGAGGAAAAAATGGTCATAGCTCCTACGTTTTACCTGCAACGGGTGTCAACTGCTGATTGAGCATTCCCATTGGTGTTGGTGGCGGCACCACCCCCATAAGAGCCCCGACAGGAGTGCCTGCCCGGGGGGAGGAATTCTGCTGCTGTGCTGCTCGCTCTCTCTCCTGCTGCTCAGCAACTTTAGCTGCCCGCTCTGTAAAAGCATTTTAGATTTTCAGTTCTGTTTTGTAACCCAGAATTTCAAAATATTATCTGTTCATTAAAAAAAAAAAAAAAAAAAAAAAGGACTAGTCAAAACACTGGCATAGTTTAGTCAAATATAAAAGTAGAACAGATGACTCTTTCTACACAGCATATGATTTGATTTCACGTGGCTGCAGCTAAGACTTTTAGAGAACCTTTCATGAAAAATATTCCACCAAGTTTTATCTTTCTAAAAAAAAAAAAAAAAAATTAAAATAAATAATAAAATAAAAATTCAAAAAAGTTAAAAGAACAAATTTGATGATAATAACACCAGTGTTACCAACACGAAGCAGCAGCCCAGCACTAGGCTCGGTCTGCACTAGGAGAACATGGCAAAACATTCCCTGTTTTGACACCACTGGCTCAGCCCAACCAGCTGCAGCCAAGGCCAGCAGCTCTCACACAGGTCTGCCACCAGCTGCTGTGGGAACTGAACCCCCTGGCTACCAGCCATGCCCTAAGGATGGATGCAGACAGCAGTGCCAGCCAGTGGCCTCTTTATTTCTGGGCTCCCCATGTAGTTTACTACTGATGCAGCTGAAAAGTGGTGGCAAAATCGGGGAGCATTTGTAAAGTTTCCCTAGCGTAGATTGCTCCTTAGCCTTTGGAACATAACAAGCAGCAGTTTGATAAACCAAAAATATTTTTCTCTGCCTCTTTCTCTCATATTCCCCGTTTGGTCCCCTTTGAGCTATGTTTTTTTTGCTGAAGATGTCTAACTCACATTGTGCTGCTCACTGGAGGTCATGTGTGTCCTTTGTAGGATGGATCTGGTCATTATCTCAATCAAGTTTCTCACTGTGACTGCAAGAACAAAAGATCTACTGCAGGGTAATCTGACCAGAGGACAATTTGATATTAAGGGAAGGGCAAAGGGTCATGGGAAGAAGAAAGAAAAAAGAAAACAAAACCCAAGCAAACCAAAAAAAGGCCATTTACTGAATGCCCACTCCAGGTGCTTCGGGGACATGCAAGTTCCTGATTTGTTTACTCTGAACGTTGTGTCTGCCTGGCACAAGGAGGAACAACAAAGAATAAACAGACGCAGGGCACACCTCCACCAATTTGTAACAACAGTGAATGCAGGGCTATGAGTCCTCTTGCAGCTGGTGAAAGATGGAAACTGCCACTAAAACAGCAATCAAGGTCCCCTGTTAAATGAAGGCTAAGAAGTTGTTCACCCAGGAGATTCAGTTACCCGTCCTGCCCATGTCACTCACTGTCTCTAGCACATGAACATCTCCCACACGTTTGGCTCCTCTAGAACCTGCTTGTGCAGCTTGTAGCTCTATCTCCATACATTCAAAGGCCAGTTTGATTTCCAAAGGCATTTCCTTCCCTCTTTCCACTTCTGTCATTTCAGGGAGAGATGACGACGCAGAGAAACCCCTACATTTACTACAGGCAACTCAGATGTGATCGAGCACAAAATATACAAGGATTAAAGGTAGATCCTGAAGTAGAACAACAAGACAATCCTCTCCAGAGCACAGAAAGCATTTGGGGAAAAGATGAAGCAGTTGTTCTGACTCTCACCTAATTCTGGCCAGCCAAAAATGAAAAAAAAGGTCAGACCAAAGCAAAAGTTCTGGAAACATTCTGGTGAATGAGAAATTACTGCTGAGTGTTCGGCTTTATCAGACTTCAGAGTGCTGAGGTTTGAAGAAGGGCCTGACCCAGGACAGCACTTAAGTTTTACCTTGCCCCTATCCATGCCCTGACTGCCACGGAACTAACAGATGGAATAACACTGCCAAAGGGAACTGGAGGAGGTGTCTGAAAGTTCAGCCTGGAGCCTTCCCCTTAACACTCAACACTAAACCCAAATCACTTAGGCCAGGACTTAAGATCATTCAGACAATTACAACACATCTCAAGAGACAGGAAAGAGACCTTCTTCTCTGAACAGTTTGTCCTTAAAACAGGCCTTTCTCTCAATCCCATGCATTATTTTATTTTATTTTATTTAGCCATCCAGGCACCTCCAAAGCAACCTTTTCTTTACTCAATTATTGCTAAAAAAAACCAAAACAAACCAAAAACAACAAAAAAACTAATACCCTGCACATATACCAAATGAAATTTTAAGTGGGACAAAATGCATTTAAAATACAAACTACTTTTCACCAGAAAATGGAAAAGGCACTTTTGAACTGAGGTGCCAGACCATGCCTACTCTCAGCTCCCTGGTGCACGTCCACACCAGAGAGAATGGGAATTTTGACTCCTCACAGTGGAAGGAGTGAAGTTTCTCTCCTTCCACACATGGTAAGCAAACACAGTTAGGACACTTCGTTACCCCATCCCAACCTCTCAAAACCAAATAAAAGTAAGTCTAGTCCTGAGCAGACACCAAACCAGGGAAAGTGCAGCTCAAACCCCAAAAGCTTTGGAAAAATTTACTTGAGAAGGAAGATTAAAATGGAAGCACAAAGACAGCCATTAACACAGTGGACAAACAGTGTCTTCCTGCCCAAGTGCAGGAGCTCAAGCTGCTCTAAGTGAGGAAGCAGGGACGTGCCAGCCATCCTACTGCTGAAGGACTAGGCTGCAAGGAGGGATCTGCCAAGAAAAAGACATCACATGCATCTAAAAGGGTGTAAAAGGAAACAACTACAGCAAAAAGTAAGGCCCCGGTACTCTCACAAATAAAGAGCATTACCATTTCCCTTCACAGCATTTGCAAAGAAAGCTTGCACATGGCAAAGGGTGCTGTGTTACCCTCCAGAACAGCAAAGAGATGCCACAGAAAAGTCAGGAAGGACTGAGGTGGCTGAGAGGGGACAGTGACAGCATGCAAGCTTCCAGCCTGAAGATCAAAGCTGCCTTTAAGTTATGAGTATGCAGAAAACCTATCAAATATCATTTTCGAAGAGTTATAACTTAATTGGGCCATTAACTCTGTAGGGTGTTGAAATGTTCCTCTCCAAAGTAGCATTTTCTTTCAATAAAATTGCATCAAAGAATAGTTAATAGTGTTGTCATGGTATTAACTAGAAAAATAAGTGTGGATGTTAAGCCAACATATTTGGCTTGGGTAAGTGCTTGCTGTTAAAAGACCAACTCAATTCTATTCTAATCAAGGTGAAACACAATGACCACTATCAGAAGGGAGGGAAGGAATGAAGGAAAGGAGGCTGGGAAGCAAAGGAGGGAGGAGAAGAAAGGAAAGCTGAGAAGGAAGGAAGGAAAGGAGGGAAGGAGTTGAGGAAAAGAAGGGAGGAGAGGGACAAAAGATAGGTCTAAAAGTATCTCATGACTCTGAAATACTCCTAGGTTTACTTCAGGATATGAAGTATCTCAGCACAATCAGTTACAAGAGTTGAGTAATACTGTGACTGAACAACAGGTCATATTTACAGTATAACAGAATCTGTATCCTTCATTTCACACTACCAAAGCCCCTTAGCACTCTAAATACTGTAAGTAATGAACTTTTTCCCGTTCCACTGTAAGTCTTTCTTACCTGCTGCTACAGCTCTCAAGAGCTTCTTGTCCAAAATTCCCCCCGGTCCTTGTTTAAGGGAACATTCACAAAACTTACTCCAACTGACTTCCAGCTCAGGGGCTTCATGTCCCTTCTACTTTCTCTTGGTCTTTGTTAATTTGGTTATTTGTGGCAAAGACACATTATCAGTTGTGCTCTACATAACTTAAACATGCTCTTTGCTCCTCTTCAGTCACCTCTCAATATGAACTTCTCTTTAAGGTAAGTGCAGAACACAAACATAAACACCTTCCTTTATTAAACCTGTCACCTGAACAGTAACGAATGTGTTGAGAAAGAAAAAAGGTAGAAAAGAGTTTAGTATCTCAGCTTTTATTTACCTTCATATTCTGCTTTCTTTGTTGCTTCCAAGTTTCTCCATTCAGTTCCTACAAGCCTGCTGAGCTCTCCAAAGGAGTAGTCTGGGTGCTGAGCTTTAATCACAGCTCTCATCTCGCTGCTAAATAAGATGTACCCACTCATGTTGATCTTCCTTTTTGATCCCTCCTTCTTGGTGCTGCCCTTAACAGACTTGGGAGTGGACTGTGAGAAAAAGCAGTGATGACCACAAGTGTACAAAAGAGAAGGCCAGAAGAGAACAAAAGCAATTGTGTTATGTCACTGATTTCATCCATTTTCCCGTTCAGAACATTGCCAACACAAGTTGAGTGAAATATTTTATTTGCCATTTTAGGAAAGTGCTTGCCCACTTCCTCCTTGGCCTTTGAAACCTCTACCTGGTTTCATGTTCTAAATGCTCTCTAATTTTCCTGTCAGACTTTCCTTTCTCTTGAGTGTTCACCTCTCATTACATCATTACATAAGGAGTCATTTCTCCCTGAAAAACCCAAAGCCCAGTTTTGCTGAGCACTGTTTACCTGCACAACAGGTTCACATCACATTCTTATGTTGATAGGTAACAAAAATTCTGTTCCTTTGCTTTTCCCAGCATGGATGTTCCTGAGGAGAGCTATTTGATGTTTCCAGCCCTCAAAAAAACTAACTTATGCTGATAACCACTGAGATACCACAGCTGGAACCCCTTTGCTGAAGGCTCCTTCCACTTCTCTTTGTCACAGGAGACCATAATTCACCCCTATTCTGATTGACATATAAATGTATCATCATATCAAAACCCTCAAAAGGCTTTTCTCATACACCAAACATTACAAATTTGTCACATCTTGAAAAAAGTAATTGTTTCCAAATATTTCGTGGGGGAGAAAAGAGAAATGTATATGATGTTTCTGTTTCTTTCTTCATTTGAATTGGGAGAAGAATGTGGAATATAAAGGTTTAAAGTTTCCTCAAGGAAAATCCTTACCTGTGGAGGAGTATAAGGCATTATATCCAAATCACTAGCTAAGGGGGCCTGAAGCTGAGGCATAGAAGGTGTTTCAGTCATATCCCCTTCCTCTTCTCCCATCTCTTCCATGTCCTCATCACCTCCTTCCAACTCAGCAAATTTTGCTTCCAGCTGCTGAATCTTCTTTTCCAGTAGTGGAGATGGTTCCTTCTGAGGAACTATGGGTTTTCTGGAAGGTAGAGGAGGTAGACAAAAAAGCAGCTGAGAACACACTCATACTTTACAGAAGAAAGCACATATTTTTGATCTGAAAACCACCTTTTCTTCATTTATCATTGAACAATAGGGAAACAGTGGTGTCTCAGGATGTGCCTGTGTTTCCTTGCAGAACCCTGAGCAGAAATCACTCCTTGTCCGTGGCCAGTGTTTCATTTCAGTCACTCATTAGAAAGATTTATTTATTGTTTTTATGAATTAGAAGTGTATTTTAATGCAACAAGTGCTTAATTTCTGTAACAAAAGGCAGTTAACACCACACCTTCCTTATATTTTACATTTAAATTAAGTCAGAACTTCGTATTTTTTCCTAAAGTCAGGAGAAGAACAAGAAAACATCCAGTGGTATTAAGACACAAAAAGACTGATCTACATGGATGTCTTGCCAAGAGTGTGATTAGTTGAAATTACTCTCCTACAACTATAGCTTCTATTTATGGAAGGAATTATCCTGGGTCTGACTGGGATGGGGTTAATTCTCTGCACAGTAGCCCCTGGGGGGCTGTGTTTTGCACTTGTGAGGTGGCAGAGGTGATAACACATCACACTGTAATTATTGTTGAACAATGTTAGCACATCCTCAGGTCCTTTGCCTTTTCCCACTCTGCCTCCCCAGCAGGCTGGGGGTGGGCAATAATTTGGGAGGGGACACAAGTGGGATAGCAAATCCAAACTGACCAAAGGTGGTATTCTGTATTGCAGGACACTGTGCTGAGGAATAAAAGCTGTAGGGGAAGAGAAGGATAGGGGCACATTTGGGGTTATGGTGCTGCTCTTTCCAAGTAACCATTACAAATGCTGAGGCCCTGCTTCCCAGGGAACAGCTAAACATCTACCTGTCAATGGAAAGTAGGGAATTAATTCCTTATTTTGCTTTGTTTGCATGTGTAGCTTTGCTTCACTTATCCAACTATCTTTTAACTTGACCCAGGAGTTTTTCCTCCTTTTTTGCCCTTCAGATTCTCTCCCCCATTCCACTGTGGTGAAGTGAGCAAGTGGCTGGGTGGGGGCTGAGCTGCCAAGCAGAGTCAGCCCACCACAAACCAGCAGAGACTCCCTCATGCCCACCACATTTTTACCTAAAATAGTATATTTCATCATCTACAACTTTCGCAGAGAGTGAAAACCTCTTCAGCCCTTTGAATTTCTTCATCTGTTTGTCGCTCTCGTTGTAGCGGCTCTCGCAAAGAAAAACGTCGTTTTCGGAGATTTCTGTTGGTCTGCAGGAGAGGAAGTCTTTGAATGACAGAACGACACACTTGCCTGCAGAAATGAAAGAGCTGGGTAAGAAAGCAGCCACACTCGCAGACTTTTTGTAAAAAGGGTGGAAACTCCAGTTTTTAGCCTGTCTCGAAGATTCCTGGTATTTGGAACAACTATGGAAAATACACTGATCGACATTTTAATCAAACAGTGCCTCAAGAAACCTACAGCAACTTCATGCAGCTTTTGGATATTTTAAAAACACTGGAAAACCCCCAAAATAGCAAACCCCCAAAACAGCAAACCCTCTTGACCACTGTCAGTTACTCTATTTATCACAGCATGAGAACTCCAAAACAAAGTACACAGCCATCATCTTCTGCAACAAACCAAATTTCAACCTCCTCCTTCTCCTTTCAACTTTCCAGGTAACATGTACTGGAATAATTACATGAAAAAGCGAGAACAGTGGAGTTTTCTGTTCTCTGGCTGCAGACAATGTTCACTTTGTTATCATATATGTAACGCCCTTATTGTAAGAAAGCTTCCTTCCTTATAGTGAAAATTCTCACCACAGGTTCCTAAGACAGGAATGTGTCTTAGAAACCCTCTGAATAATCTCTCCTCCCTCCCTCCCTCAATATGAAAAAACATATTTGGAATAAAGCCTACATGTACCTATCAATCACTTCAGATTGGGTAGGGAAGAGCGTGTCCATTGGATATAAAGTTGTTAATAATTACCCAAAATGCAAGTCATTGGACAGGTCTCCTCCAGGTTACTCAGAAATACTTCCTTCTTGTAGAACATCTTAGTTGGTTCATGTTCAGTTTCCTCGGGATGTATAAAGATTGGACCAAAGAAATACGCAGCTCCATCTCGCACCCACATCTTTTCAATCCTGGGAAGAAACCAAACCACTGACATGAACAAAAGGCCATTCCTCCCAAAGGAGGCAGGACTGGGTTGGTTCAGCAAGACTGGCAGTGGAAAATGACTATAGAAGAACAGCCTATTCCACCTGTACAACTGTACCAGGTTTTTATTAGGCAGCTAAACTTCCATCTCAGTCTGTTAAGGGCTTGTACCACTTCTTTTCACTCACAAGATTTTTTTCCCCATCCTCTTTCACATCCAGCCCATCTCTTGTCCAGGTTATTTGCAGTCCCCAAACTGCACCTAAAGAAGTTGCACCAACCTTCCCACTCGAGGCCGCACCAGCCCGTGTGACTTTATGAAGACACAGTCCCCAACCTTCAGCCACATATCGTTGTAGCAGAGCTGCTCAAAGTAATGGCAACCAGGCTCTCCGTTGGACATTTCCACTGGGACATCTTCCTTCTCCTGTAGAAGAATGTACCAAGAGTATATCAACAGAACTGTACAGGCAAAAGCCTTCGAATTTAAATATGGAACTGCAAGCCAAAGACACCTTCTGTGTCTGTCACAGCCCTTCCTACTTCATAAAGCTGTAATTTTGCCAGAACAGTAATTTACAGGTCTTTTTTGTTCTACTGCTTTGAAGTTAACTGGCCAAGCCAAGCCTTGTCAGCTTACTAAAATGGTTTAAAGCTCAGGAATGTGCTTAAGGGGCAAGAATCGAGTATATGGCCAACATTAAAACATAGAAATTTAATGACTCAACTCTTATATAATAATAAGAGCACTCCATGTATTGCTTACAAATTCATCCAATTTGCTGTATTTAATTTCCTGCCTTTTAGCAAAAACTCACACTGTGCCTCATTTGATCTTTCAGTCTGGGGTTTCAGAAAGCCAATGAAACACAGGCTGCCTCCCCAGGGTGTGGAAGGAAAAGACCCTGTGAATTTTCATTCTCACAGTAGAAGCAATTCCATCTCTTCTCATGATGAGAATAAATACATTAATACACACTAAGGGTCTGATCAAAGCTGACAATGAGTGTGCTGGGTATTGTGTTCTCAGGCTGCTCAAGAACTCAATGTAAAGTGCATTTATTTTTTATGATTGATGATATTTTATTGTTCTCTTTTTTATGGCTTTAAATTTAGCTTAGATAAAATTAATTTTCATTGATTTTAATAAGTTAATATTACATTCATTTATTACTCTAAGTACAGTAAATAAACAGTTTTATCCATTACGTTGGACAGGAATATTCTTAAGCATTTTGACAATACACTACTTAGTTTCAACCACAAATAGGTCACAAACACCAGAATACTATGTATTACCTGCTGCTGCCTAACTACCAACTATTTTTCTGAAACGCTACATAATAAAGAATTTCTGCATTGCCATGAACTAAAATTAGACTTTTAGTTCCACAGGTTCTTTATGCTTAAGACAAGCTTTACAGTAAAAGTGCAATTTTCTGAAGAGGTAAAAAACCCAGATCAAGTCCTTTACATGATCCCAAGAAAGAGGCTATCAAATCTAACAGATATGTGCACAGTTTATTTGCTGTTTAGTCTATTTATATATTGTTTGTGCTCATTTCCAAATGTGTACAACATGATTTATAACAGAAACATGGTATTTCTTTATATTTTACTATGTCTGGATGCTGTGAAAAACGCAAGTCATAATATTTTGCCATTCTTTATTTGTCAAACACAACCGGTGTTCCTCTTTACGTACCTTTTCAAGGTGAAGGACACCTTCTCCCACCTTACTGTCCTCCAGTGTTTCAGGGTGTTTCTCCTCATCTACTTTGTCTGTATTAGCAAAGACAGAGGCAACACGGACCACAGGCAGGGGCACGTCCCGTGGGACAAACCTCACAGAGCTCACGGGCATCGTCCACAGCTTGATCTTTTTAAAAGACTTTGTCTTCGCAGAGTAGCGGGACTCGCACACATAGACATCCTCATCTCGGAAGTTTTCAGGGCACAGCTTAAAATATTCCTGCACAGTGAAGGAAAAAACATGAAATATTTCAGCAATACACACGCCCACCCCACAGATACGCAGTGAACTCCCTTTCATGCTTCCTTTTTTTTTATCCTTCTATCAGGAGCCTTTCCACTGAGTTCTTTTCTTCTAGTTTGGCATCCAGGTTTTATTAAAAATAACAGCAAACAAGAAGAAATCCCACCCTTAGAGAAGAAGCTAAATTCAGGTTGGCACGTGAGAAGAGCTGGGATTTATTGGTTTACCAAACTGGTGCATGAACAAGGACAAGATCTGCAGCCTGAAACCACCTTTACAAGATTTCGGAGCTTTGACGTGGAAAGACACATCACCAAGCTGGGGGTGATCCTAAACAAGGATTTGCAAACCAAGCAGCACAGGGAAACACCATCACCTGGGTGAACTGCAGATCTCATGAACCAAAGGAAAAATACAAACAGCCCACAGGAGCAAATCCTATTTTTTAAGTATTAGTAGAATGTCTCTGTTAGAGTATCTACAGCTCTGCAAGAAAACAGCAAAAATCATATAATTTGTTTAATAAATTACTCTGAACAGGTTCTCACCTTGACAAACATGACCACACATTTGCCTAAAATCTTGCTAACAGGAACTTTATTGTAATAGTCACTTTTAAAAACTTCTTTCTCCAAGAATTTTCGCGTTGCAAGATGGAATGTTTCATTTGGTCGGTAAAACCAACAGCCATAGAGCCATTTCTCTCCTTTCAAATAGAAAACAACCAAAAAAAGGGAAGGGAGATAGAAAGAAAATAAAAAAGTGTAAGATTACATATTCTCTAGAAAGAACGACTACAGATTGATTAATCAAATAGCCAGGTAGCCATTTCTACTGAGAGCAATCTGCTTTAAAACAGGAAAATATTAATGAAACTTTTCAGGTAAGGAAAACTAGGTTGCTTAAAAAACCTGCCAGTTGTTTTTTTTCCCAGTAAAACCTGACTCAGCAAAATAAAGGAGGAATTGGGGTTTTATCAATAAATCTTGAAAATTTACACAACAATCACCTGATCTCAGATAACTGGTTTTAAGATTTTTCAGCACTATTTCTTCCATGTTGTACAGTGACAAATTGAAGTTGTTGTCAACAATGATTTATAAGGAAGTTACAAATATGTACTATTTTTCTAAATCTAAGAAAATCTGTAGACTGAACCAGACTAAAGAGTGCTATTCACTCCCTCCTCCCCCCCAAATATATTTGTTATGGCTTGATTTGGCCTAGAAAAATGCAAGATTTGGCTCAATTTTGAAATTGAACAAAGGCAAGTTCCACTTGCCTCAGAAGTTTTCCTCAGGAACATTTGCAATTAGATGTGCCCAACTTTGGTGCAGATTTGTCAGCACAGCAAACCAGGGTTGGTTCTCCTGCACCTGACTCCCAAGGAGCCCCCCCCACTCAGACCCCCACCCTCTGGGATGCTTCCAGTTTGAGGGTAGGCAGAAATGAACAACAGGAAAAGCACGTGCTGATGCAAGAGCTTTCTATTTGTAGTATCCTTTGGAAAAATAGCAACTCAGACACAAGAAAAACACCCCTCGATCCACACACAGTTGTGGAAATGTAATCAATGACATCTACACAAACTGGAAGCTTACAATAGTTCCAGCATGGTGTTTTCCCCCAGCAGAGCCATCCTTACCAGCCGAGTCCTCCCAGAGCCGCTCAATGCAGACGATGTGGGGCTGCAGGTTGGCTTCTGCAGGCTCCACATACACATAATCCCCCACATGGTACATGCTGTTCTTGAAGCTGCAGTCCTGGCTGTAAGTCCGATGTAAACTCGAGAGCCCAGCTGAGCCAGAGGAATCTTCACTCTTTTCAGCTTCTTATTTCGAGAAGGGGAAGACAGATGTTAGTCATGTCACATTCCCACAACAGCCAAGATTCCCGATGTCAGTGCCCTCACCCTGAGGATGGAGTAGCCAGAGTTTACTGCTGCTGACATCAGGGGGAAGAGGAACCATGTTAGAAAGATAATTAAAGGGCAGAGAGCAAACAGCTCTGCTGCCATCTGAGAAGAGGAGCAATTGGAGAGCTTTACTCATTCCCTTAGACATGCTCCACCAGGGAGCATGGACAGGGACAGCCAGAACTGTGAAACACAAAGGATCTTTGCAGTAGGTTTCTTGCCCTACAAAATAATGCAAGCCCACTCCTCTTCACCCTCGCAGCAGCCAAGTGAAAACACAAGAGGCTTACTTAGAATCCCTTCTTTAGCAGTGTTAACAGCATGATCACAGACACCACCATCAGCACATCAGAAAACCAGTATTTGTCAAAAAGGAAACAAAACTATCAGGGCTACGTTTATTATAAGTAGAAAGCTGAAGTAAAAAACCTATTTTTTTCTTTTCCAATATCCTTGAAAGAAGACTACTTGTACCCCAGTGTGTTCTGACTAAAGAATTTACATAAATGTATTAATTACCTACACCTCTTTCTTAAAAGCCCTCTGGCCTGGCTGATAAGGACCAAAAGAAAATATATCTCTCATAATTACTGAGGTCTCCTCAGCAGGCAAAGCTGCAGCAACAGCAGAGCCCACACAATACGTGTGGGGACAGTTTTCAATTAATACATTCAAAATTAATGACAAGGAAGTAGCTACCTCTCTTCTCCTCCTCCCTTTTGAGCTTATCCTCCTCTATCTCTTTGGGCAGCTTTTCCTTCTTTTCCTTCTCGACGTCGTTGTGAAGATGCTTGGTGGTGTAGCTGAGAGCAGGAGACAGCAGGATCTCCCCATTCTTACACAGCTCATCTCGAATTTTAATAAAGAACTGCTGAAGTTCAACTGCATCCTCATAAATCTCCGAATCAGTCCTGTACAAAAACATGCACAACACAGCAAAAACAGTTGGTGCAGAGTCAAACAGGAGCCTGAACACACCCATCCCTTAGTGAACAAACTAAAGCTTCACTCTCCTAACAGGGTTCTGTGCTTGCTCATCTAAGTGTGATTGCTCCAAAAGAGCAATTCACCAGTCAAGCAGTTAGTGAGCAGCTCCTCCTTCTCATTTTTCCAATCTAGAAGTCAGCAGGAACCTGGTTTTCACAAGGTATCCATTCAGAAGGTTAGTGCCAAAACTATCTCCTGGCAGAAACCTAACTTCTTCCTTGGTTCTAAATGAAAGCAAACGTTCCACTGAAGACATGACAGAGATTTTGAGATTTAGCTTTCCAAACACCCATATCAAGGAAAGCAAACACCTTAAAAAAACTTCAGCCTTTGTCTAAAATAACATGCAAAACTCATGTGATAAAGGATTCCTGAAAAATAAGGCTTTGCTCACCTGTTCATCCTCCTTGCCCTCTCCAGTACCTCAAACATGTTCTCCTGGAACAAGTCCAATCTCCTGTAGCGATTATTTTCAACATTTTTTCGGATAATATCAAAAGTCAGAGGAGGTTTATTTGGGAAGTTGGGATCAACAGCAGGAATCTCAGCTAAGGAGTCGCTGTAGCACCTGCCCTCATCATCCTGGTGGCTCATAACAGATACAAAAAGGTTGTGGATGAGTTCCTGAATTAGCAAAGTGACGTTGGGCACATGAGAATCCTCATCTCCTTCTATTTCTCTCCGTGTTTCAAGCAAAACTTTATGCAGGACCAGGGCATCCTTATAAATCAGCGACTCGGGCTCGTTATACGTGCAGGCGTTATTGAACATCATCACAAAGTCCTCCACCATGGAGTCGATATCCTGGTATTTATTTGCCATCATGTGGCTCCTGATCTTTTCCATGTCCACGGGCTTTTTGATGGTCACGTAGTAGTCGGGGAGCTCGGAGCGGGACGGCAGCCGCAGGAAGATGGCGCTGAGCCGCCGGCCCCGCTTGTCCGTGTAATTCTTCACGGCCTCGTACACCTCGTTCAGCTTCTGCTGCATTGGAGTCATGTATTTCGACTTCTTAGGAGAAATGCCACTTTTCCTACCTACAAGGACAAATAGAAAAAAAGAAAAATGACCAAAGCAAGAACTTGGGTGCTTCTTTGTCCATCTTCTTTCCACTGGAGAATGGCTTATTGAAGAACAACTTCACGGTATGAGCAATTGTATTCATATTTTTCTCAAAAGGTTATTTTTGGTAAACACAGAATCACATATCACTACATGGTCTACCTGGAAAAACCTCTTCAGATCGAAGCATGGAGAACATCTCTTTCTGCCTAATGTCATTAACAAACTCCTCTAAACTCAGTTTGGTCTTGCCAGCTCTACATGAATTTCTCTCTGTAGTTGTTAAAAATCCGGTCATCACACAGGTTTTGTTATCACCAAAATTAAGTATTCTAAATATCATAAGATTCTTTTGTGACATGTCTATGCCAAATTAGAGAGGATTACTATAGGTGAAATGTAAAATAAGGCCTCCCATGGGATTATCAATCAGATTAGCCATTTGATTAAATCAGGATCTCTCGCTGCACTGCACAGACTCTGCCTGAGCTCTCTACACCTGCACCCTACCTAAGAGCTGCACATTTAATTTGCAAGAGGACTGTCTGGAGTTATTCTCTTTAAGCCCTTCTGTGCAGTTTTATCCTTCTCAGTTTGCTGAGTTCTCAACACATATTAAAGGGACCTAAGATGTGAGCAGTAGCAGCTCTTATTTGTAAGGGCCACAGCTGTAGGAACAGACACAGGACATTTTGCTTCTATGTGGCTTTCAACAATTTTACAAATAAAGCTCACCTTCTTTTATCCTTCTGTGGCCATCCCAGACATTTAACCAGGGAAATTAAGAGCTTTGCTCAGTTTGAGAAGCACCTTACTTGTAAGCCATCGCTGTAGCACACATTCCCTGTGCTAATGAAGTGTGACTGAGCACATAATGCAATATCTAACATTTGCATAACACTACATGACTAAGTCACACTCATTCCACCCATTCCTAGGTTTTCCTTCCTCACTCAGAATTTATTTTCTTAGAAATCACTATATGCAACAACTTAACTCTCTTTTACAGGCACATAAACATACTATTGCCATCACGATTTTGGAAATACAATTCTACTTTGCACAGCAGTGTAACTGTGCAGAACATGTTTATTCTAAAAGGAAGATCTGTTCATCTGTACTGTTTTGTAAGTGGTGAAATGAGACAAAGCAATGCACAAGGTTGTCTTACTTAGCTTTAGTTTAGGGGATGCAACATCATCATCTTCAGCCAAGGGTCCCAGCTCTTTCCTTTTTTCTTTAAGGATCTTTTCCAGCATATGGGCATCGTTGTACACCTATAATCAGAAAAGTAATCAAAACCCAACCAAAACAAGGTCTACTGTGTTTAGACTAGTTTAGAACTAGCCCCCAAGAAACATGTAAATGTTAATTTGGAAAAGCTGGAAGCAAAACTGAATACTTTAGTCAAGGTGCAAATGTGAGAAATAAGCCCTTCTTTTTGATTGACTTACACAGGTAAGCAGAACCAAAGAACACCATCTAAATCAGGGAGCTAAAATCCTTGAATAAATTATCCAACTAAGCTAACTTTCTATTCCAAAGACAAAGTTGTCTTATCAACTCCCTCATCAAACCCTTCTGCTGAGGAATCAAAGATCTTTGAACTGCTGTGATTCCACCACGGTACAAAGGATAGGACAATCCTCCTGGGTCTTCAAATCCACTCCCAGTGAATGCAACCTCACCATGAAGTTCTCTACAGCAGCAGCTCAAGCTCCTCATTAGGAACAGCTGCAGCTTTCTTACTACCACCCTGTTTCACAGCTCCATGTCTGCTGCCTGACAATACAGACACACCCTACCATACATTTGCAAATGAAAAACATATTCCTTTTGGCCTCAATTTGCTGGGCTAAACAAGTCAGGTCTTCTAGTCTGACCCCCCTACATCCATGAAAACAAAGCAGGCTTCTTTCTAAGGCATCCCTTCTCCGAAGTCCAGAGAACTTCTATTTTAGTCCCATAATGAATCAGCACAAATCCTGTGGGTAACAGTGAAAGGCAGAGCATTGTGCTGTGCCCCTTTGTGTGCAGGGCAGCAGGTGCGTGTGCCTGCAGCAGCAGGGCAGTACCTGGGAGCCCTCCTCGTTGTAATGGCGCGCGTTCCGGAACATGAGCTTCATGTCCTCGATCATGGCCTCTTCCGCCGCGTACTTGTCGTTGCGGATGTTGTGCTCGATCATCTTCAGGTCCATGGGCTCCAAGATGATTTTGTAATAGTCTGGATAGTCCTTTTTGGATGGTTTGACCATGAACAGGTCACAGAGCCGCCTGCCCGTGCCCGGCTCTCGGGCTTCCAGAACGGCGTTGTACAAGATCTTCATCCGCTGCTTTCGTATGTTCTTCTTACTGTGAGGTCAAGGGGGAGAACAAAAAGGAGAAGAATAAATGTCAGGGGCTCATTTCCCCACTTCCAACACTAATATCAAAATGGCACTAATCTCTGCCATGAAGAAACAAGCAGAAGGACCTAAATATACACAAGAAGTTCAGCATTAAAACAGGGCACTAGAATTTGCAAACAATGACAGCATCAGAACCAGCAGGCTGCTGCAGGAACAGGAAACTACTTTTAGATATGAGTTTTCTCTCATTGACCCTGAGTTTGAGTGTTCTACAGAATAAAAAAAAATACATCACTTGTTTTCAGAAGTGCAAAGGTCCAAAGGAGCTTTAAGCACCTTCCAGCTGCAGCAAAAACTGACCAGTCAGGACCAGGCATCTGAATCCAAGACCTCAGGATCCAGAGCAAACAGGGAAAAAACCTGCAGCCAGTATCTTCATGCCTACCTCTGCTGAATACAGAATATCAAAGACTTGAGCTGTTTATCTCGGGGTAATTCTCTACCTTCTTCAGTACCAGGTAAAAGAAAACACAGACATCAAGAATGTAGTAAAAGGAACTACTTAAATATCTATCAATCACAGCCCAATGAAGTTAGAAGTCAATAAAGCTCACCAAAATTGCAAACCCAAGTATGAAATGGTACATGCTACCCCTGCAAACCTCCCAGGCATCCTGTGTGTAGCTGTGATGGCTGTTTCAAGAAAAGTGACAGCATAGCCAAGACACAGCTTATCAGGAAAACAGTTATGTGAGGCTTCCTGCACAGATACTACATGGTCTACAGTGAATCAGGGAAGGGAGAGGAAAGCTTTGTTAATGGTGTATAATCTCAGCTCAGGTACCACTCACTCACAAATAAACTCATTACAAAGCACTTTTACACAGGCTTCCAATCTGCAAATTCCTTGAGACTTATTCAGCTGCTCGTAATTTTGACTGTATTATCAGTAAAGACAACACCACCAATACAAACTCAGCTGCAGAATGTGCAAAGCAACCCTGTACAACTTGTTAGAAACCAAACTGCACCACAGGTTTTCCATCATCTGCATCTTCTCATCCCACATTTAAAACACACCTAATTCAGCCCAGCCTCACACCTGACTCCTCTTGCTCCTTGGTGAGGTCAGCAAAACAACTAATGAAAATTAACAACAAAGAAAATTCAAAATACATCTTCTATAGGTTAAAGACTTTTCTCTCTGCATTATCATCACTGCTGGGAAATGTTGCTCAGCTGTTCACATTAGCAGATAAGCAATGCCAGAACACAGCCAGGCTGCCAAATTCCCCATTTTACCATGTTTCCAAGTTTCAACATTCAGTTCAATGGCAGTAGATAAAGCAAAACCCAAGCAGAAATAGGAAAAGGCCTGCCAATACTCAAGATTCAGGTCATGCATCTGATACACAAAAGGAGACATTCAAACAACTTTCGTCTGTGTAACTGTTATTTTCCCAACTGGATGAATTTTGCATGGGTTATTAGTTTCCTTTTTCAGCAACATTTTGGAATTCCCCTCAGTGCTTCACGTCTGCCATCAGCAGCATTTACAACCTTCCTTTCCTTCCTACCATTCAGCAAGTGAAATGGATAACAAGTACTCAACTGACAACCTCAGAAGCATTTTCAGGTTCTCTTCAGACACGATTTTGATTTCCCTTACCTATGAACACAACTTTTTCTCTTTTATTGCTCTTGGATGACAAAGCCTGACAGATTTTTACTTTGAAGCATTTCAGTGCTGTCTCACACAAGCTGATCAAAAGCAACACAGGGTGAAAAGGGTATCAATGACAATGTGACTTGTTTGATTAGGTAAGTACTTCTGTTTGAGCCTGAAGATCACAAAACTAGCAATTTTTGCAATTTGTTCCTTCCCGATTACTTGGTACTGTGGTCTGTCTTACCTTTGCACTACATTTCTTCTTCCCAGCATCCCTTGACTCTACCACCTCCTAAATCCATGTTCATATTTTCTCTCTGCAGATTTTTAGGAGTGTACATTGTTGCACTTACTTGATTGTTCTTCAGTGCCTCTTTGCTGATGCTCTATTTCATTCCCTCCCTCCTCCCCAACTGCTGTTACTTTGACAAAACAAAGAAATAAACACACAGGAAGCTGAAAGTCACAAGCAGCACCAAAGAAAGATGCTGAATTACAGTTTTGCACCGGCTGTTGCTACTACTGCAATAATATTATCAGAAGTTGGAACTTATTTCAAATGATACCATGAGGCAGACTAGAGAAACCACCCCTTGCTGGAGTGAAATGCATCACTAATATTAATTATGTGACAGCCCTCACTGTAAAGAATACTTTCCATAAACCATCCTTATGCTCACTAAGAGCCTGTTTTAAAACACTGGATTATGTTACAGGATCCAGAGTAACCCACCTATGCTGAGTTTATCTATTTGTCAAACATTCTCTCTGGCCCAGCTGTTGAAGGGTAAGGAACTGAAAAGGGCAAATTCAGAAGGGGGAGAGAAGTAGCCCTGTAACATTAATGATGAAAACTCCTCAAGTAGAGGTCAGGTAATGGAAAATGAAAATGTTTATGCCAGGAGACCGTACTAAATAAAAATATTTGTAGAGCAATACTATAAACTTCGAAAAATATATTCAACTATGGCATTAACTTTAATTATATTCTAAAATTGCTACTCAAATAGTAGTATGTAGTATGACTACATAAATAGTCATAGAGTGGGGAAGCAGTAGAAGAGAAGCAGTAAGTGCTAACAACCTGTGAAGGTATTACACTCACCAGGTTAAAAAAAACCAAAGCAAAACAAACCTCCAAATAAAAATCCTGAAATTTACTGAAGGAAACTACCCAATTCAGTGCAACTACAGTGTCTGTGCCACTTACTGATGTTGACAACTATCCAAAATAGGAAAATAGTCAGCAAATAGTTTTGAATTAATCAGGACCAACACTTGATGATATTAAGTTTCAGAATTACAAATCCTTACACAAAAGGTAAAAAAACTCATGGCTCAATATTCTCTTTGACAAATAGAAGATGCAGCAGTGTCATGGTCTGCAGGAACTATAGGAGGAAAGGGAAAAGGAAAACTACCTTTTCCTTTTTGAGCTTCCAGTATCAGATGTAGCGGAAGAAATCATACTGTCCCCATCCTCAATGTCGTCTCTGCGAGCAAGCTCCTTCTTCTTTGCCTGAAAAAACCCAAAATGTCTAAAGTCAAACTCACTGCTGGACACTTCCAGAGCATTATCTTGATTGTTGCACTCCACATACCTGCATAACCTGCTGCATTTTCAACACTCTTTTATAGATGGCAGAATTGGGAACGTTGTAGCGCTTGGCATTTTCAAACATCAAATTCAGATCAGCCTCCAGCTGATCCAAAGTTTCATATTCATGGTTCTTCAGCTTGGTTCTGCAAAGAGAAGTAACAATCAGATATTTCTCAAGTTGCACAGTGCAAAACAGTTCTTTGGCATCTTCATTTTCATGACAAACCAATACCCAGAGATCTGAATCCACAAACGTGTTTGTTTCTGATGCTCTGGTGACACCTTCCAACTGCATGTAAGGGAAACATATGCCCTCCCAAAGGATGGTTTCAGTAATTCTGGAAGTTGTGCAGACTGAAGGCTTGTTTTCATACTCAAAGGAGATGTTACAGATGAGGCAGAAGCACGGCCTGCTGAGATCACTCCAGTACTCTCATCTTACCTCCTCCAATTTTTTGCCTTCTCTTAAAAAAATACATTTGTGTTGACTTGTACTACATGGAAAGTGTGAAAATGAAATCAGAAGAGCATTATCAACAACAAAAAAGTCATTTTTTAATATGCTAAACACAGGAATCAGGGCACTGTTTGCCAATATCTCAATGTGCTTTCTTGTATTTCCTTGCACAAGTGCTGAAAGGTCTAGCCAACTTTATAAAACCTTGCAACACTTCACACAGCAGGGAATATTAATCTACAACAACACAAATCCCAAACCCCACCACAGCTGCAAAGCCCACTCCTCCTCCTCCCCACTCCCTCTTCACCCTCCTGCCTGGCACATCCATCACTCACACACCTTTAAACCCAGTCTGGTTTCTTCAGCACGGGGCTCAATGTGGACCTGCTCAGTGGAGCATCACCACTCCCACAAAATACATTTCATATAATATCTTTCAGTCCCAAGCTTGTTTCTACCACCACCATTTGTTTATCCAAATAATCAAGGTGCAGGCCATCTGACTGCAAGCAAACAACTCACATTCACAGTCATGTTCAGCAAAGGCTCGACAACTAAAGTAAAAATCCAGACTTAGCCCATATGGTTTGGAAAGACTGACAACTTCCAACCACAGACTGAAGAATGAAAAATGCACAGGCACAAGAGTGATCCTGTTCTAGTCTGCACAGAACCTCCTCTCTTACCACCCTCTTCAATGTACTTGCTGTCAGCAAACAATAGGATGATTAATTAGCAAGGTTACTCACAGTACTTTGAACAGATTTAATCACACTCAAACTCAGCAGAACTCAAGTGTCATGACTTTTCTGGATTTACAGTATGAAATACAGCTTCACAATAAATTTTTAACAAGCCATCTCACCAATCTTGGAAGGAAAGGCTTTTATAAACATCAGTTTAGTTAGCAAAGCAAGGCTAAAATTAACCAAACTCATAGCTCTACAAAAAGTCACTGCCAACATAATACAAATCAAATTTATATACTAGAGAGTAAGACAAATTTCTGTGAAATGAAGGACAGTAACACAATTGACTAAAACTTGGAAGAACAGCCTTTTAAACATAATGATGTTTGTGAAATGAGAGGGAAAAAAACAGTTTAAAAAGGAGGCTACAGTTTCATAAGGCCACTAAGCCCAAAACACCACTGGCATGACATTTATTTTTGTCAAAATCAGAACAGTAATTAAAAAAAAAAGGCAGTAAGCTGGCACTCATCTCCCTAAAGGTCCACTGGAAACCTCTCAGCCCTTCCAGGTGGAATATCTGTAAGAATCGATGATGAGAGAAATACTCTCTCCATGTAATCAAAAGATCCATCTTATTAGACACACACTGCCTAAAAATTTCCTCCAGAAACAATTCAAAGCCACGGCTAAACGCAGTTATGTAACTTATTTTCTGTTATTCAGAAATGGTGAAGTGCTAGTCCTGCCTCCTCAGGAAAAAAAAAAATCCACTAACAAAGAATGTGTGGGAAGGCATTTGACAAAAGTCCTACTGAGGATAACAGTCTTATAAAATACGTCGGGACCATCGTTTACTTGAACCTGTGCTTTTATAAAGGCCTGACAAACAATATGCACTGAAAGTACTTGTTGAGGTAGGAAAACTGGATATGCAAACAGAAGATTTAAAAATACACAGTATTCAACAAATATTAAGTGACAAAAGGAATAAAAGAACTGCTGAATCTCAGATACAGTGAAAATTTACAATGCATTCTAAATATCAGAGACATCATTTTCTCTGCAGAGAACATTTTCCCAATTGGCTCATGCATAAATTAAGCAAACAGGAACACAGAAGTGCTCTAGAAACTCTTCAGACTTTAACCCAGGCAGCAGCTCCATTACTTCAAGATAAATTTCACTCCTTTATTTGCCATGTTACTAAAACTGGTTAAATTACATGGCAAAATATGCTTGACCAGGTGACAATATTTACTATAAGCTCCACTGAAGCAATTAATAACCCAAAAGCAACAAGAGCCACCAGAAACCTCACTCTTTCAGGAGCACCTCAACACATGCCAGTACAGGGGAACGCAACATTTAGATTCCTGTGTCACAGACCATTGTCCAGAAAGTGGCACATTCATTAGGAACATGCATTTCAGTTCCCCAGACAGCAGACATCACACAAGCCCAGCTGTGTTTTACACCAGAGCCCTGCACATTTTAAACCTCACCTATAACCCCTGGAGCATGAGACACCAGGATGTGCCAGTGAAGGCACCAATTCCAGTGCCTGTGCTCCCACACGTGTTTTAGGAGAGCAGCTGCCAGGGAATTCCCTGGCACACCTTCCTCCTCTCATATAAAGCAGCCTGACCCACTTGCCTTAGGGATTAGAGTTCCTAATGCTGTAAAATTTAATAAGGAGCACAGCTCCTGTAAGCATGCCAGGGTCTAGCACTGGTGTACTGGGTACTGAACACATTCTCCTGCAGCATTTCCTGACTATTCCTATGGTCATTTGTAATTATAGAATGAGTTTTCCCCAGCAATGTTAAGTTTGCAAAGTAACCTCCATGCCAGGCACTTTCACAACACATGAAAGTCACGGCCTCCACAGCATCATGCCTTTCTTTTTAAGTAGGATTTTCTTGTTCTGCAGCTCTGAGTTTCATCCTGTTTGAGGCAGGGAATCCTCCATCTGCACGTGGAGGGAATGAAGGGGCACAGCCAGGCTCACCTCAGCTCTGCCCACTGACTGGGCAAGAGGTGAGGGGAGCAAATGGAAACACTGGAAATTTCAGCTGAACACGAGTGGTTTTTACTGTGAGGGTGTTCGAACACTGGCACTGGTTGCCCAGGGAGGATGTGGAGTCTCCACCTGTGGAGATACCCCAAACCTCACTGGATATAGTCCTGGGCACCTGGCTCTGGGTGACCCTGCCATAGCTGGGCTCATTCTGTGATGCTGCAGACAGCGAGTCAGGAGAAATCAGGAGAAAACTAATGCCACCAGCAGGATTCCCTCCCACAGCCAGGAACAGCTGGGCATCAGCACTCAGGTCAAACAGCTGAGGTTCCTAACACTCATCAAGTGACTGAAAGGCTGGGATAGGTAAAATGTACATTTCGTTACACCAAAACATACTCACACACTCCATCTAGAAATCATACATACTTTTTAAGACTTTTCTTGCATTTAGCACACACAAAAGCCCCTGAAATATATGACTAGCTGTAAAAGTTGCAGCAGCCACACATTTGACAGTTCTGGCAGAACAGCCTAGGCAGCCAGATGCCAAAGCCAGACAGATATGAGACTGGAATAGCAGGCTTGCCTCCAACTCCTTCAGCTTTTCACTAGGACACTTCACTTTTCTGTCCCCATCTGGAAACAGAAGATATGCTCTTTGCATGTACATCTCAAAAAAAACCCCCAAACCCCAAAACACACCAGCACCAAGAAACCTCTCCACCACCCCTAATGCGTGGCAGTACAACCATGCCAGCTTCAGTTCATCAGTTCAGCACATCAATTAAGTACACACATGCATGACCTCAGGGCTTTTCAGGTATAGTAAGAAGGGAAGATTATGTGGTAATTTAATAAACAGCTGCATTTCAGAATTTGCAGAAAGAAGTTGGACTACCATAAGCATTGTACTTCAACTTGTGAGCCTCAAACGCTGTTTCTAAGAAGCCTGTCTGTCCCTTTTCACTTTCTAAGCTCTCAGGCAATAAGTCTAATCATTTTTCTCTACAGTTCTTTCATACACTTGTGTGGAATTTCTGTACTGCTTCCACAGCCAGATGCAATCTGCCTACACTGTAAGGAAAGCAGAAATGCAGCTGCCTCTCTATGGCAAATTATTTGTTCCCTAACTGATAGCAAGGATCTTTTTAATGGAAAGTCTCTCCCAGTTAAATCTGTTTATACATTATTTGAGCCAATACTTTTAAGTACGTCCAGACAAAAAGCTTCCTGACATCTGTCAATGGTTCTTCTCAATTTCACCTTTTTTTTTCTCATCAAGTACATTTTGTGCTTCATTCAAAGCAAGACACTTTCTTTGCCAAGCCAACAGCTGTACTAAGACATGAGCAAAAATGCTTTAAAGCCACTGATGGATAACATAACCAGGGTGGCAGCCCCAGAATTGTTCCCCAGCACATGCAAAACACCCTCTGACAAGTTAAAAAATCAAAAAGCAGCTTTGTTAGGTTTTGATTTACAAAGACACTGCTTATTCAACAATGACACCAAGTCGATCATATTAGGATATAAGTAAAATTTACAGACCTGTGTATGAGGGTGGATTACAAACCCAGGAACGGTGTAAGGGTCCAGCTGAAGGACCAGCAGGAGGCCAGGGCCACCCAAGGCTGGTCAGCACCATTAAAGACTATTAATGCACTCAGGACCCTGAGTATCCATCATATCAGCTTACCCAGGGCCACTAAAGAAAGATACTGTTCACGTCACTCAGGTTTTTAATCTGACAGCTGTGCTCTGGCAGCTCATGAACCTTTCATGGTTTCACAGATTTATATGTGGTGAACTGCTTATTTCAGTCCAGACCAGCTACACCATGAATGAAAATAATTATTCTCCCCAGTCATGCTGGGACCTAGACAAAAGGAACGTAATTGCCACCATTTTTCTACAGTTCACAGTGCTGAAGATTATTAATTTAACACACATGGCAATAAGAGGTAATCAAGCTATCAGGAACTAGGAAAGAGAAAAATGAGGGGTTTGCAGAAGCTTTCATCTCTGTCGCATGTGTGGCCTTCAGAATTATTGATGTGGCACCTTTCAGGCCCATTCCAAATGAAACTCCGTGGAAAATAAACCCAAGAGCAGCCACCTCTAAAAGAAGATCGAGGGAGTGATGCAGACTGAGGTGAAACAGGCAGCAATCAGATGCAGAGCAAAGATGGTGCATCTAATGCTTTAGGTAATGACAACTTAACCACAGGAGAGGATTCTGGAAAGACACCAGTTTCACACCAGATATAGTTTGCATTCTGTTCTCTTACCTGATCTGCTGCAGTGAAATGGGTGTTTTAATTTGCTGATAATAATCAGGGTATTTTTTCTTGGAGGGCAAGTGGAAAAAGGGTTCAGAGATGAGCTGGCCCTGATTATTTCGGCAACTCCGAACTGTGTCATAAAGCTGGTAAAGAGGATTAGAGGTGTCCATGAAGGAAGTAATGCTCTCAGCTTCGGATTCTCCCTCCTCGTAGCGAGCAGCAGCTGCACAGGGAGAAAGGAAAAATGGGAAACTCAGCGGGACAACTCAGAGTGGGGTTTTGACAAATAAAGGTTTAAACCAGAAGAAAAGACAGTCCCTCAATCGAGGCTGTTCAGCCACTCTCTGGCAATCAGATTCATAGCTCAGAAAAGGGCACAACAAATATATCTAATAAGCCTCGAGCTGACAAAAAGAAAAGGCACTTTATTTAGGTATTGCAATTTTTAGAGCATATTAATCACAGCTCAGTACAAAATTGTGAAGTTTAGCAGAAAAAATGGACATTAAAGCCTGAAGGTGCATCTCCAATATATGTAGAAAATGAAGAAGTAAACATTTTAGAATTATTCTACAATTAGCATAAAATTAATTTGCAAATTTTATAGCAAACTTTTCTCGTTATCTTGCTTCAGGATTAGGGTAAATTAAAGAAATGCTATGAAGAGCTAATATTTGCTGCAGATAAAATACGAGAAATATTGCACAAGCAACAGAAACAAAGCAGGAATGAAAAATGCTGGCAGTGGAAATATAGGATGGGAAGCAGTAAAGGGCCAATCCTTCCACACCTCTTAGCAACATGTGTAATTTGTACTTTGCAGATAGGCATAACATCAAATCTTCATGGTTTTGCAAATGCTAGAGCTAAATTATTCACCCTTCTCCCCCTGTTCTGAGCTGGTCTGAAGGAGAGCTTGGCAGATGAGACACTGGGTAACTCAGTTACACAAACACAGTTCTCTAACTCTCACACCACATTTCCTGCTGGCATTTTCATTATTGCTCAGGGGAGGCTGGCACTGCCCCAGGCTCTCTATCCACGTTCAGTAAAGACATCTAGAAATGATGGCAAAGGCAGGGGACACTGAGACTGTGACAACACAGCCCTGCCATTCCCCCTCTGTCAGTGTGGGACCTGCCAGAGCAGTCAGAGGCAAAGCTAAAACACACACAGGCATCAGCTGATGTGCAAACACATAACAAAGATGTTCATTACTGATTTGATGAAAGAGAAAAAATAAGGATCTAGTCAAGTATATTGCTGTACTCTGCCATGTGGCAGCCAGCAACAAACCCTGTCTCCTCTGTGGTCCCAAAGCACCTAAACAATAATGAATGCTCAAAGTCTAACTGAAAATAGTTGCTAGTAAAACCAAAAGCAGCATCCAGTCTTAAAACATCTCTAAATGATACAGGAATAAATAAAATATCTTTATTTTCAGAAATAAATACATATTCAAAAGTAAACATAATGACTATCTATGCCTGCCTTTATAGACTTAAAATGAAGAGCAAGGGAGCTGCAGAAGCTGCTCACAGCCCAGAACATCAGAGTTGAGAAACTTCTACAAGCTCCATCACCCCAAGACACTATCTGCAGCTGTGAGGATAAATTCTCTGTTGGAAACAGATACCATTCATTGCTTAGGCAACTGCTACAACCAAAGAAGCTCATAAAGATTCAGTTCTCTGGATGAAGAAGGAGAAAGTTCTGCTCATGTTCAGTTGTGCAGCCCAGTTCTCATTTATTTTAACCAGTGTTAGAGGAAGGGAAAACGGTGAGACAGCAGAGTAACTAATAAAATACCACTTGGTTTAAATAAAAAGTCTTGCCACCCAGAGACTGAAAGCATAGGGATGTCCAAGTAGTATGTTGAAGGGACAGAAAATGTTAAGAGTAACAGCTCTGCCAAAAAAATTGACTTTGCCTCCTAGGTGAATGCAATAGACAGGAGAGCTTGCAGCCAGATCTTAATTCCTAGAGATTTTACAGCATATCCACTCACTGGAAAACAGTGGGGAGTACAGTTCAATTACCAGGTGTGAAATAAATGCCCCAAGAATGTATATTGAAGAGATGCATCATTTAACATCCATGCAGAAATAATGTAAACAACAAAAAAAAGACAATAACAATATATGTACAAAAACAATTGCGGCACTATCAGTCTCTTTTACAGCCTTCTCCAGTAACTCCTCTTCTGTTCCATATTAGAAGAAACAAATACAAGCAACAGTTTCCTAAAGCTTGGGTAAGTATACTTGGAAACACATACAAAACTCAAAACATGCCAGCAAGTCTGGCCTACCCTCAGATTTAAAGGAATTACACACTGAGTGCAAATATTTTTGAAATAAATATACTTGAATGTATCAGGAGATCTACAGATTTGTTTATTCTAAAGATTTTAATTACATAAAACAGAGAAACTACATGTCAGTTCCTACCAGCCAAAGCTGCGTCCTCATCACTTTCAGATCCATATTGCAATGCCATGGTTATTGCTGATAAACGATCCCCTTGGGCTGATCTTTTGTTACTATAAGAGAAAAAGGAAGAAATTTTTTTAAAAAGTGAAAAAAAAAAAAAAAGAAAAGGTTATCATGCTTACCATTAACAGCCACCCAGAGTGTGTAAGCAAACCAGTGAAACTCATGCCTCCGTGACCAGGAATACAGCCACGATACCAAAGAAAAAGCTGGAGCCTTTAACAAGAGAAACTGTTACTGACCCTGTCTGTCTCTATTTTAAGAGCTGGTCTATCAAACACAGTCAGAAAATGGAGCTCCAGCTTGCTATCTTCTGTCCTAGTTTGTATACTTGAGTATTTGCTTAATTGTGGGAGAAGGGGGAGGACAAGAAGTTATTTGATCCTGTTTTATAGGGATTTGTCTGCAGGAAGGAATTGAGCACACTGTCAGCTGTATGTGCCCCCTTCTCTCCTTCCCCATCCCCACCTCAGGCATTTTCAGCACACACAGTGCCTGTACATCAAACAGCTTCCTGTGTTTCCTGTATGGACTAAACCAGCATCCACACTGGCTCCAGTCTCACCCAGACTTCTTCAGCATCCCTCTCTGCCTCTCTTTAGTCCCCAACGTGGGGCACAGCATTTCACACCTATACCCCAGGCTGGGCCTGACATTCTCTGCCTTTTTCACTAGGTCAGCTCTTCAGGCACCTCCAGGGATGGGCTCAGCCTTGTCCTGTGGGAGCAAAGTGAAGGCTGGGCAAAAGCAGACAGGTTGCTGTTGTGCATGTCCCGGTCCCTCACTTTCCAAAACATACTCTCTTATCTTTTGATATACCCACACAAGTGTCATTCCCTCAGTCTCTGGGCCACCTCTCTAGAACATCCCTTTAGTCCATGACTTTGGGCTCCATCTGTCCCTGCAGCCCCCAGGGCAAGAGCTGGTGTGTGTGCCTGGGCTCTTGCTGCAGGAGCCAGTTCTGGTTCTGTCATTGCTGCACTTTGCCTCCTTTCATCCAAAGTCCTTCTTTGTTAATTAAGCCAGGTAATTTTTACTGTGCTACCACTGACATGGCATGTAAGTGCACCCCTTGATGACAGGCCCACCTATGCTGCATCTTTTCCCTGATGGCCTGAGGTGCCCCATGCCCACAGAGCTGTAAGTAATTCACCTTAATATTGCCAGTCCAGATCCACCTGAGCCACCGCAGCCTCGGCATCCTGCCCCACCCACTGGCTGTGCTGATGATGTTCAGTGGCCCAGCTCTTGGGTACATAAGCATCTATGTGATGTTCCTTCCCAATCAGGTTTGCCCTCTGTGCTGCCTGTTGCCATTGCTGAGGCCCCACCGAGGGTTTGACCCCATCCATCAGGCAGTGTGAAATACTGGATGTTGTTCTCACTCAGCAAGGAGTAACACATCACTGTATTACCACCATCATTCCCACCCAAAGCACGGCATCATACCAGGTACAAGGAAGAAAATTAACTATTCCACCAGAAACCAGTGCAGTTGCTGAAAGTGACACCAACTTTGTACAAATTCTCATCCCTTGAAGACCCTTGTGCTAAGCCACAGCTCCAGAGGACTCACACAGGGAATAATGAGCCAGGAGCAGCACTGTTTCAAGACAGTAACACAGAGACTGTGGCCTAGAGACCTCTGTTAGACACCAAAATTCTCAACTGGTGACTGAAAGAAGGGACCAAAAAGCCTCCAGTAATCCAGCCTGCTCAGGAAGTTTGCCATAAATGCATCCCAAATGTGCAAGCTTGTTTTTATAGGCTTAATTGGTTTCCACCATCCATTCTTCATTATTTAGTCCTTACTATTATTTCTTTTTTAGCCACCAAATACCTTTTTTCTAGGTTTACAGCACAGTTCCATGGGGGGGTTTGCCTGCTTTATTTTGTAAGGAAGCTTAACATATTGTTCCTCAGAACATTACTAAGGAAATGACTGCATAGAGAGTATTTCAAAACCGGTGCTTTGAAATGTTAAATATAATACCAAACATGGAAGAGTAACTGCAGCAAAGTAACTTATTAAATCATACTTAATATTGACTGAAGTATATTTGAATCTCAGAAGTCTCTGAGTACTGAAGAGCACTGTCAACAGCAACAACAAAACAACCCAAGAACAATTCAGCATTTCCACATGACGACGACCTAGCTTTTCCTCCAAGTGCACAATTTACTTACCGAAAATATTTGTTAGAAGAATTTCTCTCATCCCCAACACTGCCTTTACCCTGTGAGGAAGGACCTGTCAGCTTGGAAGCAGCCAAATTTGATGCAGTCCTTAAGGTAGAAGAGACAAGCCAAGGAAAGGGGGAGGAAAAAAAACAGGCCCACCTTAGACCCATGAAAAGATGCAGCAAGGAATAAGGTTTTTACAGAATCACTTTGATAGATCAGCCAAAAAGTTCAGAGACAGGTCTGTTTTGAAGCTGAAAGTCAATTAATACTGAGATCCATTCAGTGCTCCAGCATTAATGTGGATTTTGTTTATAAAGTCAGAGGAAGGTTTAGCTCAAGCATTAATAGCTGTACACACAGCTCAGCCTAAATAGCAGTGGAAGCAACCAACAAAATGTTCCTTAGCATCCAGATAAAGCTCATCACACAGGTCCAATTATGTTTTATTAATACTCAACAAAGCCACTGTCAAGTTGGTTTGACAGGGCATATTGTCAGGCTACCGAATTTTGCCACTTTATTTAAGGGAGGACAGTTAAATGCACCCACAAAGAGCAGTTTAGTATGACAAAGGAGACAATGAGCTCTGCAGTAAAACCCATGATTCTTGACACAGGGGCAACATACAGAACTTTGGTTAGTAGCACTATGATGAATTTGAGTTTGATCCATCAGTGACAAAGAACAGATGTAAATTGAGAAGAAAAATACAGGAAATTAACTTGAAGTGAGTTTATGAGGGGATTTTACAATAATCAGCAACAGGTAAAGGAGAGCCCCCCCCTTTAAGACACTTAAACATTCAGGAATTTAAATAAAAAATAATGTTTTTGTGAAGCTGATTTATGAGAAAAACAAAAAAGAATAATGGTTCAATAAAAAAAAAAGCAACCAGTGAACCACAGAAGAGCAGGTTTGATTTCCATGGTACTTTTTCTCTCAGCCCAATGTTTTTTGCATGCAGCCCAATATCATGGTAACCTGCTTCAGGCATCATTTCCCCCCCCCCCCCCAAGTTAGAGAGACAAAGAAGGGAGCTGTCAATTATTCTGACAGATTACTTCAGGATTTGCAGGTCTACTGAGAACAGAGCACGCAAGAGAACATCTAGAGTCAGGTAGTTGAGAAGTGGAAATGGGCTGGCAGTGCAAGAGAGGAATTCAACCAACAAATACCAGTGTGATTTATCTGTCATCCCTTCTTATAAAATCCGCTTTATTTTGAAGAAAAATAGCTGAGCCTTAAAATTAAATACAACACCCTGAGCTCCATCAATGGCCAACACAGTGAGAAAAATAAAATAAAATCACAATTTCAATAGAAAACTTCTCCACTTATATGTAATTCTAGTTACTGCAAACTAAACACGTATGCATGTTCAGTGTCTGTAGACTCAAGATTTTCTGGTAGTACACAAAGTTTTAAGAAGGAAAATTATTAGAATGTATGTCAGCAATTACTCCCTAATAGTATTTTTGCTTTTATGGTTTTATGTGCTTCAACATTCCCAATAATGGGAAGGAAGCTGATGCTGAACAAACCAAGCAGAAAAACCACATCTCAAACTGCCAAACGCTAAAAATCAATCTGGTAACTTTCCTTTCTTTCACACATAATAATCCCAGGCAACACTTTTAATACTGACACCACCTACACAAAAAGAAATTAAACTGCCTTTCAGCAAAGTAAGGGAGCACTAGGGTTTCCAGTTGTACCATACAAACCTTTGCAGGAAAGAACAGCAGTTGTTTTGCAGCACCAAATGCCAGTAAACAGCTCAAACACATAAGGAGAGTCCACCTTGTAAGAGTTTCCCAATTCCCTGAATGATTTGCAAGATGTTGCTTTATTTTTTTTAATATAAATGACACAGCTCATACTGCCAAATAATATCCAAACCAACTTTTGAATGCTACCTGTAAGTATAAGGTTTACACAAGAAAACTAATTGTATTTCAGATAAGACATTTCTAAGGACTGCATCCCTTCTCTGTACACTGTGGATTTTCACAGGCGGAAAATGCTTTTTCCTAAATAAAATCATTCCATGAAACAAACAAAGCTATCAACAGTTTTATACCTGCCTGTTCGTGACCAAATCTATGTTTCACTGATTAGTAAGTGCAGATGTTCAGCATCCTGTGCCTCTCCTCACAGCTAAAAATGACTTTTCAAACAGGAGTTTATACAATGTGGACTTCCCTCTAAATATCATTTGCCCCAGGTCCTGTTCCTGTGATTCTGCCCTACCTTATACCTAAGTAACTTTGAGCTCTGATGTTTCAGCTCCTGAAGACGTTCAGGAATATCCAGCACTTTTCATAAAGCACCTTGTTCCTCACTATTCTTTTTCTGTTAATAATTTATAAACACGGGGTGGGAATTGGCTGTAGCTTAAGCTATAAAAGAGCCACTGACACTCCTTTTTATAATCAAGCACATCCCAGAAATATTTCACCACAGAAGTACCTCAATAAAATAGCTTCCTTCCAGAAAATATTTTATAATTCATAATTTCTAAAACAACAATGAACTAAGTTTTCAAGCAATTATTTCCCACTACATTCTGCACAGTAAAATTAAGGGAATGGCTACAGAGGTTTTTATATGAGATTATAGAAAGAACTCTATTTGCAGTACCTGATTCGGAGACTTGATTTGGCCAACTCACTGTGTTCAATTTCAGCCTTTTTCATATTAAATATCTTTTTAATCGCATTTGCATCCTGTCAATTGAAAGAATTTTTTTATTTATTGCTGAAAGTGAAGAATGTTATAATCAGGTATATCCAGCTATCTACAAATCTGAAACAAAAATGGAGTTGTTACATTTAGATATAACACAATTTTGCAGGAGAAATGAAGCACAGAACAAAGGCTGCCAGAAATACACCCACACTGTAATTCTACAGTGGCCTTAAAAAACTGAATAGAACAGCTGAGTAGCTTAGAGCTGGGTTTTTGTCATGTATTAAAAACCAAAAAATCTACAATTTGCCAACATATACAAAACCCACTGTGAACTAAACTGGCCAAATAATTTCTGTGCCTTTGCAATCAAAAAGTGACCACCAGTCCCAAGGTTTACAGTGCTTGTTCCCTCTCAGTCGACACACCCGGACTCCATACTTGGAGTTACAGCTCAGAAACTCAGAATGACAAGTTCTGAGTGAGGTTACAAGAGTGACTAATACTGCCAGGCACTGAAACTACAACCCAAACACAAATGCAGTTGGGAAAGTCCAAGAACCACTTACATAACAGTGTGATACATACACAGGATCTCCTGCTAAAATGCCCTTAAAAACAGAGCACACAAAGGAATCACTTGCCACTGAAATTCTTAGTTCCAGAGTACATGGAAACAGCAAAGTGACAATTTGAACACAAAATGCTGGTGAAATACCTATGGAAAAGACAGGAGGTGTAATTTGGTCACAAAAGTCTGGCTAAAAGGGAGAGGACCTTTGGGCAACAGTTTTAAGATCTATGGGCTCCTTTATTGTTGCATAATAATCTGGATACTGTTGGAAAAAAAAGATAATTTATGTATTGCTATGAACTGACTCAAAGCTATTGTTCTAACGGCTCACAGGACAAAGAAGGCATGACTGGTTTTGAAGCTGATGATGCAAACCATGACCAGTTCCTGCAATGTGGAAAGAGGTCCCAGCTCGGTATTACCCTTGTCACTTGAACTTGTAGTCTCAGCCATTTTGACTTCAACCACAAGTACAGGGATCCTCCATTCCTCCAAAGAAGTCATGCAATTCATATCCCAAGATAAAATTTGATTGGAAAAAATCATGTAACTGAAGGGGGGAAAAAAATTCTACTAAAAGCAATATAAAAAAGAAAAAGCCACTAATAGTTATTTTTCAAAAAATTAAAACAGTCTTGAGGGCCTTGTGCTAAAGATTCATTTGTGGGTCAATCAGCACAGAGAGCAGTAAAGAAAACCTGAACTCAAATCAAAGTGTGAACTGAAACCCACCTTGAATACTTGTGACCCAGGCTCGTTGTAGGTTTTGGCATTCTTTGCCAGCAGATCTATATCCTTGGCCATTGCATGAATGCTTTTGTAGGTTCCATTCTACACAACAAAAACCACAACTGGTTAAGGTGGCAACCTTCAGACAGCATGAGAACTAAGTCAATAGTGAAAAGCAAAGGGAATTCATGTAGAATAAAGGGAATGTTTATAGAAAAATGGTAATATATTTATAAAGAGGACAGATAAGTATCTGGAGAAAGTATTCATAAAAAGATAGTAACGTGCATGCATGCTAAGTCCTAATAAAGCTTATGAATTCCACGAAAAAGATTGAAAAAATACTTAATAGATCTTATTATCTTAATTTTGAAGAGTTCTGACAAAACACTGTTTTATCTTTATTCTCTAGTTCAATTAGTCTATGTCCTTTCCCCCACTACCACACAACATGCTAAAGTTACAGAACAGTATCTCCAATTACTGGAGCAGCAAGATGAAAAAGTCATCAGTACAAAACACCTATTTATAGCACAGAACAAAAGCAGGTGATGATAATGCACGACCAAGCCCCAGTGCCTCAGTGTTTGACACTGGCAGTACGTGCCAAAGAACTGCTTTAAACCATTAAACATCCTGGAACCCAAGATATTCCAGCTCAATGCCAGCACACCACACCTTACAATGCTTGGGCTTCCACACAGCTACTTCTTCTGACCCAAGACAGAATATTAAACCAGCACAGTGCACAGAGTTTTTAATAGCAGAGGAAAACCACATTGCCTTTCCCACCACCATTAATTCTGACTTCTAACAATTTTGGAAAGCTTACTGTTAAACACATCTGAATTTTGACTTATTAGTATGTTCATACTGTACCTGTATCCTTTGGGCAATAGTTTTAAGATCTATAGGCTCCTTTATTATTGCATAATAATCTGGATATTGCTGGAAAACAAAAATTATTTATGTATTAATATAAAGAGTCCCAAAGCTGTTGTCACACAACAAGCTCTTGGATGGACTGCAGATCAGAACAGTGTAAACATGGCACTAGGCTTCAATTTGGAGAAGGCAGGTGCTAAGGCACACATAAGGAACTGAAATTCATCAATAAACTGACAGAAAGGAGCAGTTCTGACTGAAAGCCAAATACATGGTGATGGTCTTCAGAGTGTTTATTCTGCTGGTTAAAACACACCACAGAAGCAGAACACCACTGTTCTGAAACAGGACAATGGGATCAGACATACTTAGAAGGATTAAAAATTCTGCAACAAAACCCAAAAACCCAGTTACCTAAACTGGCAGAGTAGGGCAAGCCCTGATGGGTAAGAATAAAGAAGGGAGGGAAGCTCTGCCAACAGCTGGAGTTTGCCACTGATGAGACAGAACCAAAGAACTGTCTCAGTTATATACATGTCCAAGCTTCCAACTTAGTACACAACCAATATTAAGAAATACTCACCACTTTAGATGGGAGTTTCTGAAACAGTTCACTTATGAGACGTCCTGATGGGTTTGTGGCAACAGCTATAGCTTCAAGAAGTTGTTCAAGAATTTCCTTCAGGTAACCTGGAGATGACTAATGTAAGAAAGGAAATTACAAGAAGTTTCAGTAGCGGCCACAGTAGAGTGCTTCAAGTTGCACTGAAAGATAGGAATTTACACTTCAAAGACAGAAAAACACAGCTACAAAACATGGATGCAACTTTTGAAGAGAACACTGTTTATGCATTTAAATAAAGCCCATTAGGAAGCAAACTTTAATTTCAGGTTTACACTGCGGAGTATCAGGCAGACATCACACTGTTAATGAAAACACACATCCCAGCAGCACCCCAACCAGACAGGCCCAAACCTCCTCTCCTCCCAGCTGGCTGATGAAGCACTCCAGGAACAGCTGCACTAACTGAATGGGCCACTTGCTGGAAAATGATGTCATCAAATGCAAAGCTTGCTTGCAGCAAACCTCAGCACTGGCCCAATAGCAAGCACATATCATATTATTTCAACTGAGCCACAACCAGGCTTTATCCCTCTCAGAAAACCTCACAGCTTTTTTTGCTATGCAAAGTGAAACACACATAGAATGCTGTGAGGTTATTAGCTAAGAACCTTGCATAAGAAATACCCTTTGGAGCATGGTTTAACCCTGTAAATATTACTCAATGACAGACACAGCCGTGGCCTCCCCCAACTGCAGTTGTCATGCCCACACTTACTAATTCAGAATTTGCTTGATTGTCGTGTCCTTCCTCATCATCATCCTCCTCCTCAGCGTCACCTTTCTGAACAAACTCATTTTTTGTGCGCAAATACAGCTCCCAGAGTTTGCAGGCAGCTTTGTACTCGGGAGAATCGGGCTGCAACAAATCAAACACTACAGTCAAAATTCAGATTAGTCTCATCTGAAGGAAATGTAGAAATTATTAGTTGAGAAGTATTAAATGCATTATGTAAATAACAGAAAACCTGGGAAATTCCTTCTTCGCTTGTTCTTTAACAGAGAAGTTAAGAATCACAATAAGCACTACCAAATATAATCTCTATCACCCCCAAGTATCTAAGTCTTTCAGAAAACTCAGCAATAAAATTACCTGGGCTGAGGCTTGGACAAGCCAGTTAGATGAATCTGGAGAAATCACTAGGTTTTGCTGAAGCACAACATCACCAGTATTCAAAATAGACTAAGTATCAGTATGTCAGAAAGGTGATTTAAGCCAATACTGCTGCCATTGTGTGGCACTTGAAAATTAACTTCTACAGAAGCCGATCAATAAATGTGCCAATATCTCTGCAATGATTCACACTCAGCATTAACTGGGAAATTCCAAAGGACTTGACAACATACTCCCACCTGGGCGCACCTCTAGCTATATGTTTTGGAAGAGCTAAAGGAGTTCCTCAGCAAATTAACTGTTGTAAGTAGAGTTGGTATGGCAGGCAAGCACATGCCTATTAACACCACTACATAAGAACAGCAGCCAGAATAAAGACAATTTTGCGACTCAGGTACTTTTCTTTCCCTTTCCTCTGTCATTTAAGCTCTATTTCAGGTATTCCTGCTGATATGTCACCTTGTTACTGCTGATTACACTCTTCTTACCTCACTCTCTCAATCTCTGACAGCTTGTAATACAAATGAGAAACCTACATGAGAAATGTTCTTAATCTTCCTTTATTAGGCTTAAATATTCTCAGCACATCAGACCAAGTGTTGGTTATGAGGAACAGATTTTAAGGGTATTCTGCTCCTCAAGTCTCCTTCCTTCCTCTGCAAGATGCTCACAAGGGCGAGACATGAACTGAGATACTAAAACCCCAAAGGTTTCTGTTCTGCTCTAGCACTGCCAGTAAAACACCTACTGCAGTAAAGACCTTTACAATGAATCCCTGTCCCTGGTTTCTAAGTGCCAAGGAACTGTGTGGGTAAGGTAAAAGGAGAAAAAAGGTTATGTTTGTGTGTCCCACCTCCAGCTCACAACTCCATAATTGCCTGGAAACTTCAACATTCCTTCATCCTAGAATAACACACACCTGTTTCTATTCTACAGGCAAGATTTTTATGACTTTAACTTTAAGTCTTAACTTTAAGTCCTCTATTCTGCAGGCAAAGGCAGCGCACATTGTGTAAAACTGATCACTCCTGACATCAAGTCCTTCTCCCTCATATACAAACCCATTAATGTTGGCTTTTTCATGGCGAGTGCCTTGCAAAGCTCCAAGAGTACACAAATCTTTGTAGTTTTTCTACAAAGTTTTTCTACAGAATGCGCAAATGCATTAATCCATAAATCTGTTTTTCAAAAAGATGCACACACACATTAGCAAAACAAACCCTGCCTCTCTGAATGTCACCTGGGTATGCCTGCTGGGTTATTCAGAAAGATAATCTCCAAAGTCAAAGATATATGAAAGGCAATATTAGCAGGTTCAGATTTGCTGTATCATCTCAGTCACTACATATAATTTCACTGTTTTATGGATTTAACACAGTCTTTCATTAATCAAGACTAATCCAATTTTTTCCCCACTTCCTTAGGGAAACTGCAATAAAAGCCATTAACATCTAAAATAAAACACACACCTAGTTCAGGAGGACAGACATAGGGGTTGCACCCTTGCTGAAAGACATCATCACATACACTCACAATCTATCACCACTGACCATGATAATCAATGTGCCCTTTTTTTTTTTATAAATAAGTGGCAAATGGAAGAGAAAGATTCAACACTCCTACTGTAGGCCTTTGCATGTATTTTTCTCACCTTATAGTAAGCCTTTGCATTGTTAAAGAGAAGCTGGAAATCAGCAGTCAGCACATTCACATCATCATATTCCTCCATCTTTAGCTTTTGTTGGATTTTCATTAAATCAATTGGCTGAGAAACCACTTCATAATAATCTGGCTGATTTCTGTTGAAATGGCAAAACCAGGCATTATAATCCAAGAGTACAACCAAAACCACAGTACTAAAGCTTCTATATGTCTATGAGTAAGTAAAACAAAGAAAATTCCAAGACATTTTTGTTACAGCTAAAAGATCTGCACAGTGCTCTGCTGGCTTACTTTGTATATATTCTCCTATTATCCTCTATTTTCCAAGTTTAAGATAAGCTTCAGTCTCTTACTTATTATCTACTGCATTTTCAAGGGTCACTTCTATTAACATCTCCAAGTTATGCCCTAAGTATTACACTCCACCACGTATGTACAATATTTTATAACCAAAAGCAGAGATGTTTAAGGAAGGTGTCAGAAGAAACATTTCAAATAAATTCAGTGGGGTTTTTGCCTGAAAAAGGGCACTAATGTCCCATTGAATAATTAGAGCAAATACTTGGATCAAACACTGATGTGAAACTATGACAAATGCAGCTTAGATTTTTCACAAATTAGTGCTGAAATATCTACCAATTCCCACCTCACTCCCTGAACTCTCAGGTTCAAAGCTTAACCAGAACCGTGGTCTTACCTTCTCTTCGGTGCCCTAATGAACAGCTCACAGAGGAGCCTGCCCTGCTCATCCTTGTAATCTCTGATGGTGTTGTAGAGTTCATGGCATACGGCAATCTGAAATGTAGGAACAATAAAGGAATGAAAAAGGAGAAAATTTCATGGAGGCAACAAACGAAATCTTGCTTAAAAAGGGAAAGACAAGCTGCCAATCCACAGTGTGCTCTAAAGCAGAAGTGAGAAGCAACTGGAACACCTCTCACATGAGTAGGATACCTGATAAGTATGCCGGGTATGCAGAATTTTCACTTATTTTTTGAACCCAGGGAGCTTTATTTCAATGCTAAGTAAAACACCCAAAATGTAAAATAGTTCAGTACTATTCTCTCCAAGTTACAGCCAGCTATGACAAGGACAGGGGTGGTTCTGCCCTGCAGTTAACTGACATTACACTGCTAACTCAGAGGCATAACAGAAGCATTGTACACTTGAGCAACCACTGCCTGTGCCATTCCCCGCTCATCCCTCTCTGCATTTGCTATGCAGACACAGCTCTCAACTCCTGCAAATTATGATTTCAGCTCCTTCTCCAACATGCTTTCATCTGCTAAAATCATCAGCAAAAAAAAAGAAAAGCAACAAAAGCAAAACAGGAAAGAAAAAGATGAAACTGTGGAGAAAAGACCAAACCAAAGCTGAATGTTCCCCTAAGAAAAGCTCAGCCAAGGCAGGAACAGATTCAGAACCAGTGTGCACGTGCTAAGTATGCTCATCCATTTTACAATCCCAGCCAGGGATACAGTAGCCCCAAGAAAAAAAGGTGTGCATAATAAGAAGGTACTAACAGGATCTACAGTTGGGAGATTGGAAAGTCTCCTCCTCTTTCTGCTTGGGCCTGGTGTGTTTGTGGAGTGATGGGCATCGTCGAAGTCTCCCCCGCTGACGCTGCTGGAAGGCGAGGTAGCTCTTCGCCTCTTGGAACCCATGGAATCCAACTTCTTCTATAATGAAGAGACATGTTCTTAAACGCATGGCATTGCATCCAGACCCTCTGGGGAGAGCTGAGTGCACAGCTGGCAGTGCTTTGGATGAGTTACCTGTGTTTGCTATACACTACAGGTCTGTTAAACCATAATCCAAACCCCAGCTTTGTGAAAATTCCCAAGAGTAAAGGTTCACAGTGATGGAGAAGAATTTAGCAGCTCTTAGCAGAACATGTTCTTTAACTATCTACATTTTGATACCCATCCCATGCACGACAACTAAGCAAGAACCACTGTTTTCAACAACAAAGCTGTACAGAAACACGTGCTCAGTTCTGGTGTAAAAGTGCATCATTCCATGACAAATTTAAAAAGAAAACCAACCAAACAAAAAACAACCAGACCAACAAACCAAAAAACCCAAACAAATAAACAAAACCAGGAAGAAAACAAATTACAAATGAAAAGAGCTACTGAATACCTTGTGTTATATTCAAGTGGAAAAAAGGTCTAGACCACCGTGTCACTTCCCACTTCATGTGCAGGATGAATGGCTCAATCACTGAGAAGCAGAAAAAGCCACCTCCTCTTTCAGCCATAGCTTTCCATTTACCAGCACAAACAGTGACAAAAGAATAACCACCATGCAACAACTATGGTGATTTATGGAACAAGTTGTTGGCTCTTTCCCAACTTCCAGTGACAGCATCAGAAAAATATCTTTATTTGTGGCTATCTCAAAGGCTGAAGACAGAACAGATCCATCTAACCCAGCCTATACCCATTTTCAAGCCAAATCAAGGCATTTCTTCAAGGAAGCTGATGTTACTCAGCTGATTTACAAGGTATGGCAGCACAAAATGAGACGATTAAGGTAGCAATAATTAACAGTCAGGAAAAAGAAAAACAAAAGGCTGAGGCACAGGAATGGAGACACAATCAATAATTTACCAGATTTACCAGAGTAGAACCAGCACCTCGAAAAGCCAGTCTCCTCATAGTGTCTGATGGCCAAGCACAGATACAGGGAGAAGGTGACACTCTAAGAGTAGCAGACCAGTAATGGTGTTAGTACAGTCAGAACTGGAAGACAAGAAAAAGGAAAGAGAAAGAGAAGAAAATTGAGAGTAGATAGATAAACAACAAAATCGAAGAATAACTTGGATAATCACAGTGAGAGAGGAAAAAACCAAGAAACAGAAGGTAACTTTTTTTAGCCCAGCAGAAACTCTACAAAGTAATTTTGTACACAGAATGCCAGACACTTCTGTCATCCTCACAGTAAAAATACATTTCTCTAATGTTCCTGAATACATATTACAGATTTCACAGCCACTTGTTAGAGAATGATTCATCAAGCAGAGCAGAGAGTAAACATAAGTGATATCTGACCTGAGAGTAAAAAAACAGAAAGCAGTGAAAGTTACAGAATGCAAAGTACTATAGTGCTTATAACAATAACAGCATAATCTTAAGGTCAGGAAACATTAAAGAAATTCTAGAGTGATGACGCACCTCCATCACTCTTCAGAGTGGGTTTTTATCCCCAGAACTAAGCAATAATAAGAAACCAGCCATTCAGGTTCACTAAAGATGTTCTATTTCAATATCTAAGAATGCTCTAAGCCTCCTATTTATCCCCCCAGAAATTCCACATGAAACATACAGAAGCGTTTGATGGCAAAATGTTTGCTTCTGTGCAATTTATCCAACCACTGCCTCCAACCAAACCCCAGAGAGATTCTTTTTCCTGTTAGGACTCTGCACATTTTCATAAAACAGACATGCAGAGAAACTCTGTGCCTTATTAGCAGGCAATTCATCTTGGGAACAGAGAACCAGCCTCTCGCTTTGGCACTGCCTCCAACTTTTATCTGAGGGCTACACTTTGGAATGGCCAACAGCAGATGTGCTGATAGGAAACACAAGCCCTCGGTTGTGGAGGAAAGGCAGAAAGGACTATGGGAATAAAGAATTCTGGCTCAACCAGGAACCCAAAAGTACACAGTCCAATCCCACCCTGAAATGAAGGTTTAGGGACCTCCCAACCAGCACCAGCCTGCAAATATACATTATCTGAGGCATGAATCTGCCTCTCTCAGCCATACACTGACAGTGGTGTCCTCTCGTATGATCAACACACCCTGGGCACTGTTCAAAGCCTCCAAAACACATTTTTCTCCTCTAATAACCGTGCCAAACATGTATCATCTGCACAACATTATAACACTCAGTGGAAGACATGCCTATGCAAAACTCCTATGGAACGTGAGGCTCCAGAATGCAAATTTCTCACTCGATCTCCACGCTCGTGAGCACACAAATATATTGTTTCACCTCAGAACCTGAGTCCCAGACTTTCCTCGGCAGCCTGACCGTGAAGCCAACTTGTGAGCTGGCTCAGAGGGGTCTCACCACTCACACCGACACAAACGAGCCACCTCCTGCCCTTAGAAATTGCTCCCACCACCCACAAAAACGCCACACGAGCACAGTTCCACAAGAAATCCTTTGGCCATTCCCGACTTACACACACACACACAACAGGTGGGAGTCTGTCCCAAAGCTGTTCCAGAGCGAGCACCACGAGCAGGTTTCACACACCTCTAGCACAACAAGCCTAAGAATTCCTGCACATCTCTCATTCTCTCCATGCAGGGAAGAGCTGCGAGCCCCGAGACCCCGCGGGTGGCATTTATGGCTTATCTGCGTCTCCCACATTCCGGCACGAACGGGGCAAATTCAGCACGGGGAACACGGGCGGGAAGGGCAGCCCGAATTGGCCCGGTTACCGATGCCACCGAAAGCCGGGGCAGGGAGGGGGGCGGCCGCCAGGGGCCACCGTAAAAAACAGGGACCACTATAATCAGGGACCACTATGAACAGGGATCACTAAACAGGGACCACCGTAAACAACAAGGACCACTATAATCAGGGACCACTATGAACAGGGATCACTAAACAGGGACCACTATGAACAACAGGGACCACCGTAAACAACAGGGACCACCGTAAACAACAGGGACCACTATGAACAACAGGGACCACTGTAAACAAGCGGTACCACCACAGACAAGGACCGCCCCGCGCCCGCCGCGCCGGCCCCGGGACGGGAACAAAGAGCCATCCCCGCAGCTGTCCCGGAGCGCCCCGAGGAGGGCCGGCACACACCGCAGCCCCCCGGCCGGCCCCGGCCCCGGGCCCGCTCCCCGCGCTGTGGGGGCCCCGGCCGGGCGGCGCCGCCACACAAAGGGAGGCAGCGGCCTCCCCGCTCCGGCCCGCGCCCCGCCCGCGCCGCTCACCCCGCTGCGCTCCTGCTGCTGCCGCTGCTGCTGCTCCTTCTGCTCCTGTGCCGCGGACAGCGCGGGGTGCGCCCGGCCCGGCCCGCCCGGCCCAGCCCGGCCCGTCCCGCCGGTCCCGCCCGCACCGAGCCCCGCACCGAGCCCCGCACCCACACGGCTCCGCTGCCGCAAAGCGCGCCGCCGCCCGCGCGACACCCGCCCCGCCGGGGCAGCGCCGCCGCGCTTTACGGCAGGGGCCCGGCGGCGGGAGCACGTGGCGGCGCCATGAGGAGACCGAGTGAGGAGCGGGAGCGGGGGGACAGCGGGAACAACGGGAACGGGGAGCCAGGGACAGCGCACCGGCCACCGGGGGTAGCGCCCAATAGCGCTACGGGGGCGGAGGCGCGGGAGGGAGGCGGCCCGGCCCGGCCCGGCCCCCGCGGGAATGGCGGCCAGCCGGGGCCGAGCGAGCGAGAGGGAGTGGGGCGTGGGGACTGCGGGATGGGGGAGTGGGGCACCGGGACTGCGGGGTGGGAGACTGACAGGGGGGATTGGGGCACCGGGGATTGAGGGAATGGGGCACCGG
>JAWWEE010000021.1:15520882-15562722 GCA_035221455.1 Xenops minutus
ACACTGTCCCTCACGGCTCACACTGTCCCTCACAGCCCCGCTGTCCCTCACGGCTCACACTGTCCCCTCACGGCTCACACTGTCCCCTCACGGTCCCCTCACGGCCCCGCTCCCCGCCCGCCGGGGCCGCCCCGGCACATCCCGCGGCTCTGGCCCCGCACCTGCCGGAGGAGGAGGCGGCGGCCCCGCCGGGTCCCGCGGAGAGGAGGCAGCGCCGGGCCGGGAGCGGGCACGGAGCGGCCCCGCTGTGGTGTGTGTCGGTGCCGGCTGTGTCGCTGCCCGGGGCTCGGGGCGGGGCGGGGCGGACCGGGCGGGTTTCCGGCCAGCTCAGCAGGCTCTTTCCGCTGCCGCGCGGAGCGCCGGGACCGCGGGGCACCCCGATAGCGCGGGGCCGTGCGGGGACCGAGAGCCACCCGGACCGTGGGGCAGCCCGGCCTGAGGAGCACCGGGAGCAGCAGCAGCAGGAGGAGGCCCGGCAGGCACCGCCACCATGCTGAGCGTGTTCCGCTCCATCCCCACGCAGATGGTGGGGGAGGCCCGGCGGGCCGCGGCACCGGCGCGGGTTGGGGTGTCCCTTCGGGTTGGGGTGTCCCTTCGGGTTGGGGTGTCCCGGGGGTTGGGGTGTCTCCCTGGGCTCGGGTATCCCCCAGCTGGGGTGTCCCCCCCGGGGTCGGGGCTGTACCCAGGTTGGGGTGTCCCCCCCAGTTGGGGTGTCCCCCGGTTTGGGGTGTGCCCAGGTCTGGGGGTGGGTGCGGGTGGTTCCGGTCGCTGAGCTGGGGAGGGCAGGTAAGGCAGAGCGGGGCGGGGGACCCCGCTGGTCTCCCTCGCCCGGGCTATAAGGCAGAAGGCGGTGTGTGCTCGCTGGGAGCCAGGATTCCTAAAGTCATGCAAACAAAGAACAGGTCGGGTTGGAAGGGACCTCTGGAGATCACCCAGTCCGAGCCCTCTGCCCAGGCAGGGTCCCCTGGAGCAGGGAACACAGGAAAACCCCAGAGAGGGACACTCCACACCCTCCCTGGGCAGCTGTTCCACTCTCGGAGGGAAGTTCTTCCTCATGGTGAGGTGGAACTTGTGTTCTAGCTCATGGCCATTGCTCCTCGTCCTGTCACTGGGCACCACTGAAAACAATCTGGCACCATTCTCTTGGCACCCACCTTTGAGACATTTATATGCATTGCTGAGATCCTCTGTAGGTGCCACACACTGCATCCCCTCAGGCACACTCTCTTCTGTGCTGTTACAGCTTTTACTAAGTGATGTTAATCACAGTGGCATTTTGAATGTGCATTACTAACCTTGAACAGGCAGTGCTTGCTTCTCTTTCCAGGGAGTGTGGTCAAGCCTGCAGGGCAGCTGTTCCCAGATACTGCAAGAAAAGTAATTCTAGGTTTGAAAATTGAACAAAACAGCTAAGAACCCCATGTCAGGCTGAGTGTAGCCTCTAACCTGAGAGTTTAACAGGCAGGTTTATGTTTTGAATAACTGACCAAAACCTCTCTCTCTCCACAGGACTACAAGGGCCAAAAGTTAGCAGAACAGATTTTTCAAGGAATCATTCTTGTCTCTGCAGTAAGTATAATAGAACTGTGGGTGAGAACATAAAGGACTATTTTGTTTTCTGATTTAACAACTTTTTTCCCTGATTTTTGGGGTTACTAAAAGCTTTAGACAAAATCAGAGGGGCTGCCATGCATTAAAACTTGACTTCTTCCCATGTTTTACTTTGATTATTGGCCTGCAATTTTAAAAAGAAGGTTAGAAAGATGGAGGAACTATGCTTTTAAAAAACCTGTATTTTCCTACTTCCCCCTACAATTTAATCATAGCATGGCAAATGTTTTCCTTCATTTAGAATTTGATTTTTTTAATATACTTTTTCCCCAGGTAATTGGTTTCATCTATGGATACATCACTGAACAGTTTGGATGGACTGTCTACATAGTTATGGCTGGATTTGCTTTATCGTGTTTGGTAAGGATTTTTCTTTTTCCCCAAAGCAGATAATATGGGCACTATTTAACCTGGAATAATTGTTAAATTAAGGGGCTGTCAGCACAGACTGATGTTTGTAATTCAGATTGTTCATACACATTTGTACTCTCTTTGATCTGTAGAAAGTGCTCTGCAAGCCAGTAAGTGCCTTTTCTGAAACGCTAGCAGGATTTTAGAGAAGACTGCAATTAAATACAGGGTTTGAGTTCATTTTTCATTTCAATTAACTGTTACTGTTAAGTCCAGCTGGCAGCATGGATAACAGAAAGGACAGTGAGGCTTCCTGTGCAGTAGGAGCTTGTCATAAACATTTTGCAGCTGGCTCATGCTTGACTGAGGAGGGAGGCAAGGAGGCAGAGTATGGAATTAGAGGAGTAATTCCTTACTCATGGACATGAGGTGTCCCATTCCAGTGGGGGCTCTCCAAATCCAGATTTACACATGGTTCTTACACCTTTTGGTAGTTTAGATAAATATGATTTGACCAATCACGACTTAGCTCACACACACACACACACACTGCTGCTTTGAAAAGCATCACCATTCATCTGTTCCTTACTTACTTAAGCATCCCTGAGTCAGTGTGGCTACAGTTTCTTATCCATGATGCCAGGCAAGGAGAGGGTCTCACAGCAGTGTTGGGAGGTGCTGGGATGCTGGTGGTGTCACCTTGGGAGTCCAGGGGTATCCCTTTTTTTTCAGGGTGGATGCTGTCCTCTTCCTTGCAATGACCTGGGGTCCTTAGTCACATACTTCAGCTGCATAGCCACATGTGCCTTTGTGTATGAAATTGTGTTTTCTTAGGACGGATAGGACAGTTAGGGTTTAAGATTTTCCTAACAAGCTGTACAAAACAGCTCTTTAGTATCTCAATTCACATGCTCTGCTTCATTCCTTGTCTCCCAGCTGACACTCCCTCCATGGCCCATGTACCGCCGAAACCCCCTCAAGTGGCTGCCTGTGCAGGAGTCGGGAACGGAAGAGAAGAAGTCAGCAGACAGAAAGCCAAAGAGACATGCTAAAAGCTAAAAATTACAGTTCTCCATGCTGTTACTTTGTTAACTTTTGTTAAATGAATTTCCAGTGAGAGATACTTCTTGGCTTAGTGTCTGGGTCTTTTCTTAGTGCTTCGTATATACTGTCAGGAGTACTCCAAGCTCTGCAGAGAGCACAAAGGCTTTGAATCCGGTCTGGAGTTTCAGTGAAGTCACTGGGAACTCAGGCATGGGCAAAGGGTAAAGCAAATACCTAATGAAAGTCTTCTGTGGTGTACTCATCTCTCAGCCACCTCTAAAAGAAGCCTTACACAGGTGGTTAATATATCAAACTGGTCTGTCTGATAATTTAGACAAATTTGTTCCATGTCGTCCCTGTAGCTTTCAGTTACTGGATTTTTTGCCCTCCAGACTAGCTGGTACCTCTTCTTTTGTAGAGTACATCATGACTTTGATTCTATGATTCCACGTGTCTAAACACTGTAAGGCAATTTCTGTAACATATTTTTCCTGGTTAACACTTCAGTTCGAAGATCATTTCACTACTAGGAACTTTCTAAATGTCAGCAACAGCCTCTACTGACAGCACAAGTTGTACTGGCTGTTTCAACATCTTCTTAGCAGCAGAAACTTAAATAACTTAAGGCTACTGAGGTCACATCTTCCTCAAGTATTTTAGTAAAAAGGAACACAGCGAATCAAATCAAGTCCAGTTAAGCTATTGTCATGGCCTAAAAGATAATATACAGCTGGACTTCTACTGAAATATTTCTAACCACATGTAAAAGAAGCTTGTAACAAGTCCTGTGAAAGGGTACATGCCCCACAGCTCTGAAAATCACTAAGAACTGTTCTAGGAGACTGCAGAGTGGCATTTTTTGTTTAAAATAAATTTCCTTGTGACAAGAAAGTAACATTTTGACTCTGCAAAATACAATAGCTCTTGAAACATTGTAACTTGAGCACCTAGTACATGAGAGGCAGCAGGACCCATAGGTAGGGCATTTCTTTACTACTCTCATGGCATTAACCTCCCTCACAGGTGCTGCAGGTTACAGTATTTCAGCTACAGGCAGGAAGAGAGACAGGTTGTTCACCCAGGAGTTTATTTTACAAAATCCATTTATTTGACTTCTTTGTCCTTTAAAAAGAACGTGTTTTTTCTGCAGGGATGGTTCGTAACAATGCCTGGTGTGTGTAGCAAGACAGGATGCAAAGGGAAAAGCTAAGACATTTCTTTAAGTGATTCTGCTCTTGGGCACTTCAGTCCTGAAAGGAATTAATATTTGTAAGGCAAAAGGATTTCTCCAGCTGGGACCATGGTAACCATGGCTGCATTCCTTTCAAACGTTTTCAGGCTTGCTTTATCCAGTTATCAAATGCTTTCCACCACCTTGGCAACTTCCTCAGCAGCGAAACACAAAGGCAAAGTCTCTCCTTAAAAGCAGTACTGCCACCCCCTTCACCACTTGGACTTGGCAATTCACAGCATTTTGGTTCCACAAAAATTATTAATTTTTTCTCCTGCTAAATTTTCACAACTATCTGATGTAATAGCTTATAGCCTATCACACCAGAGCCTTGGCAGAGGTTTTGTTACTCTATTTACATGACCATATCAAAAACCTTTTGCTATGACAAATCCAAACCAAAACATAATTTTTTTTGACACTGCTTAGTATACAAAACTTTGTACCCATCCCTATGTGCATCTATGAGAAGCAACTTTTAAAGTTTCATTAAGAGAATAAAAACTAAACTAGCAGTTTCTTTTCTGAGAAAGTGATAGCCTGGTTGACATTTTAAATGAAAAATATTACTACAAACTCTAACGTTTTCTGCAAGATCACCTCCTTACTCCAGCCAAGGAGATCAACAGATAAACGTGCTTTGTAAGCTGGTCCAGTCTGTGAAATGGGCTATAAAAGAGTCCTTTTCTCTGAGGAAAAGATTGTGGTCAGAGCTTCACATTTTCTTCAAGAAATTTCAGGTGGCGAGCCTTGGCGCTGTAACTCACGTACTTGTCTCCCATGTGCTCCCGCAGCTGCAGCTGTTCAGAACACACACACGAAACTTACTGACATTGAAAAGCAGCAGGAACTACCAAAATATTGACAAAAAAATACCAAGGCACTCAACTCACAGCAGAATGGGAAACTTGGCAATGTAGGTGAGAGGTAAGAAAAATTAAAGTCTTCATTGTCTGAAGGCCAGAGTTCCAAATCCCACCCAACAATTTAAAATATAAATCAGACCTTCACAGGTTACAAATGAAATACTGCATGGACAAGACAGAAAATTACAACATACTTAGGCCCTTGCCTGCCCTTGACTACATAAAGACTGTCCTTTATCAATAGGGTAAAGACCCTGCTCATTTATCTAGGTATATAAAGAAATTAAACAATTTGATTAGGAAAGACACTCACCTCTCTTTTCACTTCATCGTCATCTTCCATGATTCTGTAGACCTTCTCAAGAAGTTTCACTCCCAATCCTTGCACCACATCAGATCTTAGGATTTCAACCATTCTCCTAATCTTATCAGGGACGGACGACATATCTATTAAAAAAAAAGACAAATCAATACAGTAGCAATTACTTTCAGTATAGATAATTTTCATATGCTGCAAAAGAAGAATATGGGATGACTGTAAGTATTACCACAGAATTCCACAGCAACAGACCTGAAGGAATCTCCTCAATGTTTAATTCCTCTGATTCATCAGGTGATTTTCCATGCAAAATCAAAGTGTCTCGATACTTTTTATGGAGTTTAAACTCTGGGGCTTGACCTGAGGTTACACAGTACTCAGAGTTCTCCTTAGAGTCCATTTTCAGCGTCCAAGTCATCAGCTGCACCAAGTCATTCATTTCATTCACATTGCTCTTCCTAGGAGAAGATGTAATTCAGTCACCACTCATGATACAACTTCCACCCTGCATTCTGAGGACCTTCAGTAAGTTTAGTGAGGTCCTAGTATGTATTCTGTGTTAAATTACTACTTGTGGTGCAGTTTTATAACTAACAACACCAGCAATATTTCATCTAACAGTGGCTCAGAGCCCTGTCCTCCTGCAAAAGACCACAAGCCTACTGGCTGCTGCCAACTCTGCAGCTGCACCTCCAGTAACACAACAAATTACTTCTTTTGAGAAGCTGCTCACACTGACAAAATCAGAAATAAATTCAGCCTCACTCCCAGTGCAAAGGAAGCATATTGGCACCTTCTAACTCATCCTTTTAGTGCATCCTGACAGTTCCTTTCCTTAACCCACCACATACTTCAATCATTCACTATGTAGGGACAGAGTGTGAAAGCCATTTTTTTCCCCACTCCAAGTCAAGGTCTAATAAAGCAGTGAAAACTCCTGCACAGTATTTAACAAAATACCTCTCCTTGCAATCACCATCAGACTTGTCTGTGGAGCTTGTGGAAGAGCTCAAGTCATCATCAGACAGGCAATGGGTTTCTCTCTTTTTCTAGGTGAAGAGGGAATAAATAACAAAAATTCTAAGAGCTGAAAGTAATTTAGGAATATGGCATGAATTACTGTTCTTATGTGGAAGGAACACATTTAACAAGCATGTTCTTACAGACTCCTCCTGGTAATACTTAAAAAGTGTAACCTTAGATTCTAAAAACAATTTAATACCCAGGCTATCATCAACATATGAACAATACCATGAACAAAGCAAAATTAGATGTACCAGGTAATGTGTTGTTAATAGAAATTTAAAGCAGATCTGTAACCAAAGCACAGTTCAGGATAAACTTTTTCCCTTCCAAAATAAAATAAATTCTGCAATTTAGAGAGCCCATAGCAATTAGCAAGAGATCCCTGGATTTCATCTCTGAAAAGTGGAGTGAAAATACCCAGGAAGCCTGGAATGTTAAACTGATTCAGCCAAACGAATTGGGTTAGAGATCTGTACTCCCCCAGGACATACAAAGCAGTATTTACAGAGCACTGAGCACCCTTATTGACTGAGAGTTTCCTCCACTCTGTTTACCTGAGAAATACTGGGATCTGATGAGGACTGAGCAACTTTAACACAATTTTCCACGTGTGGTTTTGCTTCAGCTACTGCCCCATTTGACGACCGCCTCGCTGGAATCACTGGAAGGATGACATTTTTACAATATTTACAACTTAGCCACATGTATTCTGAATTAGTTTCATGCTCATGCAAGAAAAAGTCTATCACCTGGCAGAAGACAGGCAGGTAGGTAGGTATTCTGCTAAGGGAAAACACTGAAGCTCCTGTCTGAAAGGTGAACATTCTGTGTTTCATGTACATTTCAAAGACAAGTTATCACCACAGAACACAAAGGAATATAACTGACTAAGCAGCAGAAAGACATGGGCATGTTAACAGAAATTTTTACTTAACAAAGAACTAGGCCCTTAGTGCATCTTTCTGAAGATGGCAGTGAAGAACAAACAAGTTATAATTTCATCACAAAGAAGTTATTAACCTACTTATTCATAAAATGTTAGCATGTAAACATAAAAGTTACCAGAGGGAAACATCTCCCGAGACTGTTTCAGCCTCCTTCGCTCTCTTGCTGACAAGGGCCGCTCCTTCAAAGGAAGTTAATGTGCTATTAATTTGCAATCACCATAATGGCTTTTGTTATCTAATCACTGATAAAGCAAAAACTCCTTTTCAACTGACACAGAGGAGAGAGCTATTAGAACAGACCTTCTGATCATCTAACAAATGCTTCATTATCTAATACAAAATGGTCTTGTTCGATGAGACTGATCTGCACTGACCTCCAGCATTCAGCAAGGCACCTGCTCATCCCACAGTGAGCAGGTGCTTGACAGGCCTTCCACTAGGTAGGAAGCTACTGCACATTTCTTTAGTCATTGTGCCTACACTCAGAGAGCAAACTGCTCAGAAGGACTGAGACAAAGCCGAGCAGACACAGCAGGCAGCACTAACCGGTGGAATGGCAGCCTGACTGGCTTTGGCACTGTGGACAGGCTCAGAGGCTTCAGCACCGTGCTGCTCCACACACCTCGGGGCTGCCCTCGTGTCCACTTCAGAGGCAACAGGCAGAGGTCGAGGAGAAACTGTCCTGAACTTGACAAAGAAGTGAGCAAGGATTTATATTATTTTTTTATTAAAGGTTTAAGCACTCTGCAATCTAGAAAACATTCTCTTGCACAGTCAAGCTAGATGCCAGAGGTTCCGAATCCTACTGTAACCTGCATATCTTCCAACTTCATCCTTTTCTCTCCACATCTGTGCTTGCTTCCATTTCCCTTCTGCCCATCCCTACATCTTGTCCCCCTCCTCCCACACTAGTTTTCAGCCAAGGCCTTTGCAAGCAGTGTCCCCACTCTCAAACAGCAAAACCCACGAGGAAAACGGTATCAATCACCAATGACCCTCTTGATCCTCTATAGCCAGTGCCTTTCCCCAAAGAAACCCCTCTGCTCAGCGTGGAAGCATTGACAGGAGCCCTATCCTATGTGCATGCCAGGACTTTTTCCTACAGTTTGCACTTATAACCTCAGGGCAGCCAATACAGGTGTCTGTTCTAAAGTCCTAGTAAGGTACTACCCACCTCAAGTAGCCTTATGCACAACAGTCAGGAAAGGTACTGACTTGGAGTCACAAACACTGAGAGGTCCTGATAGAATTTTCTGGGAAAGACTGGAGCAGAACAAAGGCAAAGCCCATCTGGCAGACCCACCTCACCCCTGTGAGGGTGACAGATCCTCAGATTTACACAGCCTGCTTCTAAAGGGCCAGTGTTCTGCAGTTTTTTACCAATGAAGTTATACAGCTATACATGAAACAAGAACAGCATTAAGACACCCACCCTTTTTTAAAAAATGGGTCCCACTTTTAAAGAGGAGAAATGCAGGAGTCTTAAAGGAAAGAGGAGTTATTTTTCAAGTGTCTGCACCTTCTCTGAGCAGCCTTCAGCCAGCTCTCTTCTCTTGTGCCGCTGCTGCCGTGACAGAGAGGGTTCACTGGCAGAGCTAGGAGGCTCCAAATGGAAGGTTTTTCCCTGAGCATCTCCCAGAGCTCCATGGCCGACATCATCCTATTAAGTAAGAGTATTTTTAAAAAACATAGGCATACCATTTCCAGATTTATGCATGCACACTTCACAAAATAAATAAATCAATAAATCAGAGGCCACTTGAGTATTCGGACTGCGACCACCTTAACACAGCACAGGGACAACCACAATAAACTCTTACTTGACAGATGGTTAGAAAAAATACCTTCTGTACCAGCACTTCTAAGCCTTCAAGGACTTACCTGAATTACAACAGGAACAAAGGGTCCCAGCAGCTCTTCAGTAGAATCCAAGCTCTACAATAAATAATGATTTCTCATGAGAAAAGTGTCTATGAAAATCACACTGTAGACCAAAATGCAGTGAAAAGACAATCACCACCAATTAGCTCCCCATCCAAATCAGGATAAACTCGAGATTAGCCAGGCCTATTTAGAACACAGAACTAAGGAGTTACAAACAATTCTTACTCTCTTTTGAGTTGGAAAATTGTTGTTCTCTGTAAAAACAGAATTTCCATTACCTGGATGGAAAGCTCAAAACTACTTCACCTCCTTTCCTTTGCAAATCTGAACCCCAGGCTCCTAACTACTTAAGAATCTCGGTAATTGCATCAGCAGCAACCTACTCTAACAGAAAAACATATGCAGCAGCTCTCTAAATTATAAGAGCTGGCCATTAGTTAAATCTATATCAAGGTATATTTTAAAAAAGCATAAATGCATTACCAGGTCAGTCTGCTTTTGGTCTTTTGATAAAGGCTGCAGGAGTTTCAAAGTGTCATCGTCATCTTTCATAGCATTAACAGAAGACTGCTGAGATGCAACATTTTCAGCTTTAAAAGCTGGGTTTGCTCTTTGCTGTAGTCCATCTTCCTTAATTGGTGGGCTATTAGATGTTATTTTAGAATGGCTTGGAACATTTAAATACTTTGCTTTATTATTCTCTGGGATATGCTCACTGCCACACTTCTCACTGCCACGCTTCAGCCTTTCAGATGGGAGGATATCAATGTTCACTTCACTAATTGTAGCTATGGGGTCTCCCAGGTTGTTCAGATCATTATTGCTTGGTTTTCTTTCCACCTCAACAACAGGTTTCTCTGAGGGACAAAATTTGGTAGCTTTATATTTGATGATGCAATCTTCTTCACTCTAGAATTAAAAGGAAAACAACAAAAATTAATTACTTTTTGGGTATTACACACATACTGAAACTGCAAGGAAATTATGAACTACAGACTGAGAGCCTCAAAAAAAATCAAACCCCACTTTTTTAACCAGGATGGATTTGCGAATTATCTGTTTCAGGTACTGATTTATATACATGGAGTGTAAACTTTTCACCAGATCACGACAGAAAAGTTGTACTCACTTGGCTCTTCCTTAAGGGAGGAGCCAACAAGCACCAAGTTTAAGATGTACTACACCACATCCATTCACTATTTCAACACTTAAAGCTCAAACCCAGAACAGCAGACTCGTTACAGAAAATGAAAAACATACACAAGATTGATTCTTTTGTAATGGTTATTCTAACACTGGAAAAAATTTCAACAATAAACAATGTCATTTGTAACTATAATTAGTTTTTAAATGTATGTTTCTGCTTGGAAAAAATTACCACTTGTCATGAGATATCTGAAAAATTATTCGGCCTCAACTACCCCATGAGTAATTCACACAGTGACCCACAAATGAAAAACCAGTTGTTATTTAGCTAACATCTTATAGTTAGAGACATTGCAATTACTTTCACTGATCCACAGCTGATAATTTACTTCCACGCTTGCCTAGACACAACTTCATCCTTAATATGGATTCTACAAATTCATAGGAATCAGATCTATATTCTCACAAATGGTGAAGGCACTTCTTATAAAACTGAGGGGTTTTTCTCTAGAAAAAGCAAGAGGGATTTGATTTCTGTTGGGTTTTGTTATTATTGTTGTTTTGTTGGTTGGTGTTTTTTTAAAGGAAAAAATAATATGTCTCACAAGTTTGTATTTCCTGGCTTTTTCTGAGGAGTGGTTTTGGTGTGTAACATTTCTGCTGTGAGGTTCATTCTTTGCTGAGATGACAGAACAAGGACCTTCAGGTTTTGAATTCACTGTTTTCTTCTGATTTCTAGCTGCTTTCCTGTGAAGAACACCAAAGTTGCTCATTCAATCGCCATCAACAACAGACATTTCATTAGATTAATTAAAAAAAAAATCCACTTCACTAAACAGCTTTCATACAAAGAGTATCAGATACTGGGCTTTTTCAAGAGACTGTGCACAACATCCTCATTTTCATTTCTAGAAAATGAGCTTAGAAACACAACTCAGACTCTGCCATCAATGCACACTCGTTCTGCAGAGCATCAAGGGCAGTGCTGTCTGGGAGCAGTAACATAACTGACTGAACCTGACAAAGATAAACAATTGTATCAGTCTATATCAAAAGGAACTTGGTTTTGCAATGCCCAGATGACAAATAGCCTCAAAGAACTTCTGTGTTCTTAACTATTGCACAGTTTTACTCTGCATTTGCAGGAAAGAAGTGAGTTTCCACTGTAGCTCCCTCCTATTTCTCAAAGAAACTCATGTGTTCATATGCTTTGTAGCTGCACGTAACAAAAGCTATTTCATCCCTCTACAAAAAAACAAAAAAGCTGTAAAATAAAGACAGCAGTAACATGGCTGTTTTGCACAGAATCCCCCAAAGGAAAACATCTTACGCCTTTGTGGCTTCCAGAAACACAGAGATTTGTTGCTTGATATATGGCTGTCGCAGGATGCTTTTCACACTGGGGCGTTCCTCAGGCTTCTTACTGAGCATTGTTTGTATTATTTCTACCAGCTGTGGGCTGTAATCCTTTGGCATGGGTGGCAGCTGGGAAAGCAAAGGCAAGCACCATATTATTTCACTTATTCTTTATGCATTTATGTATTAGTTATTATTTATTAGTTACGTTCAGCTATGTACTGTGAACAAAAAATATGCCCATTGTTCAAATGCTCCAAGTTACCCAAGTGCTTAGTGTTAAATAGAATATAGAAATTCCAAGTGTTTGTCTAAGAACTGTTCATAATTTTTTATTAATATCAGCAAAGTTCTGTAAATAGGCTTAAAAATGGATATAAAACAAATCCATCTTCATTTCATTATATGATAAAGCAAGACAGATACTTAAAAAAGCTAATCTAAAAATGGCATCACAGGGACAGCGATTTAATTTTTTACACAATGTTTAAACCAGAAGAACATTAAGAAAGTAACCTCTCTTAATGGGAATAAATCCATATTGTAGTTATACAAAGGGATAACAAGAAACTCCAGCAATACCTACAAATGAGTGACTCCCTTGGCCTTATATCACATACCATCATAGAACAGTCTTACTACATAGTGATGATGCAGGTACATGCAAGCTATTTTTTAATTCCATGCAATATTTCTGATTAGAACAGACAATCTCAAGGTCTAGACAGAAAAATCAAGCACATCTAAAAATTTTTTATCTAAAAAGTTTTACCTTTCCTTCGATAATTCGATAAACCAAGGAGTTCATGTCTTTAGCATTGAAGGCGTGTTTCAGTGTGGCCATCTCATAAACACAGCAGCCTAATGCCCAAACATCAGACTGAAAAGAGGGGAAAAATAAGTTTGGGGAGCTTCCTATTAATTGTACAAGTTTTATCTCCAGACTTAGCTGCTTTCAAAGAGGCTTTTAATCACATTGAACTAATTATGACCAAACTCCACTGCACACTTTTGGCTTCAGTCTCTTTTTTTCTTTCTCCTCTCTCTTATTTTTTATTTTGATCAGCTGAATTACTTTCTTCCAAATATAGCAATATTCTTTTTACCTAAAAGAAGTATGGAAATTAGCTATTTGTAGAAGAGGTTGGCTTTTTTCCTTTTTTAATACAATATCAGTTCTAACTGGCGAAGGGAAATCTTTTGATTTTTCATTGGAAGAACCGTTTCCCCTCAGCTCTTCCTCACTACAGACACCCATTATTATGGTGTGTGTGGTTTGCTGAAAAGGTGAGCAAGGAACACAATTGCTTTATTCTGTTATAAATATACAGTAGCTCTGCTTATTCCTCTCCTTAAAATTTTCTTTTCCTTTTTTTTTAATGCTGCTGTTATGTCTAAATACAAACTTTTGAGTATAAAGCCTCCTGTCTGATATATAATACATTTAGAATATGCATCCAACACAGACTGATATTTCTGTTTCCACTGCCCTGCTGTGAGAGGTACAGGCAGCCAGCTGAACAAACAGGCTGTGATAACTTATCACATGCTGTGAATTCCCAAACACAGTTCCAGAAATAAAGGTTCCTACAAATCTCTCCCTTATTTTTTTGTTTGGTCTTCGGGAACTTTAAAAAGAGCTGGAAGCAATAAAAAAAATTAAACCCCATAGATAAGACTGCAATGATCTCAGACAAACAAAATAAGGTGCCTAAGAAAACAGAAATGACATTCTCATACTCTACCTTGTGGTTGTAGGGTTTGTTGGAAAAGAGTTCAGGGCTCATGTAGTATGGAGTGCCTATGAGAGTGCTGGCCATGTCATACTGGTTTTCCAACACTCTGGCTATTCCCAGGTCACCCACTTTGATTATGTTTGTTCTTGTCAGGAAAATATTTTGAGTTTTAAGATCTCTGTGCAGAATGTGCTTTTCATGTAAATACTGGGGGGAAAAACACATAGAGTTAATTAACTCCTACTTGGTGCTACACTGAAAAGTAAAATCTCATTATACAAGTCAAAGAAGTAAAACACAAAAGCAGAAGAGACACATAAATCACTCTCAAGGTCAGCAATGCCTCAGCTAAGACAGTATTAGTGAATTTTTTTTTAATTTGTTTTTACAAAAACTACATTCTACAAATTTAACCTAAACTTTCAAACCACAGAAGCATTTCACACTAGAGTTGCAGACACCTGGAGGTTACCACTGTCTACTGTGCTGCAGAGGTATGGGCAGAAAATATGTCAGCAATTTCTTACTCCAAATAATTGATTTGACTGCAATGACCTGAGAACATTTTTAATACACTAATAACCATTGTACTTAGATGCTAACCCAGCCAAACAGGAATTCAAAGGCTGCAGCCCAGCTGGAATCCTGAAACACAGAAAGAGCCAAGTGTACACCTGAAGGTGACACAGTTGTATTTTATTTTACCTGCAATGCCATGGCAATCTGGACAAACCACTCCACCACCTGATTCTCAGGCAGGAGCCTGCCCTTCTGCTCCTTCAGTTTGTGGTAGAGATCCCCCCCCTCACAGAAGCCCATGACGATGTACAGGTGGCCATCGTGGCCCTGCCAGGACTCCCTGTAGGTGACGATGTTGGGGTGTCTGAGCTGGGACAGCAGCTGTGCCTCCTGCTCGGCCGCTCTCCTCTCACGGCTCGAAGCGTTTCGCAGGTTCAGCTTTTTGATGACATACTGCAAAAGAAAGAAATGGCCAGGTGTAGCACAAGGGATCACACTGTGCAGAAGCCCCAGGGAATTCCCCAGATCGAAGGGAAATGCAGGATTTGCAATCTCCACTCATTTTATCGAAGGGAAATGCAGGCTTTGCAATCTCCACTCATTTTAGTGTGTGAAGGCTGCTGTTTCTTTACCAGTTAGGCACCATTTCTACCCTCATACCATAAAAATGGAGTAAGTGTGGCCATTCTATCCATCTACCTGAATACAACTCTGCACAGGAATTTTGGGGTTTACTTTCTTTTGACTAATGTTCAGATTTATCTTTCCCCCTGCCATGTTAAATGTATCTTTCATTCATCTCTTAAGCCTGAAATATCTGTTTGTGCACCACAGTTACTCTCAAAACAGGCCACTTCAATAGTTACTTCAAATACATCATAAGGTTTTAGCAAAACTATAAACACCGCTGAAGACAAAACAATAAAATCCATAGCACTCTTTCATCATCCAGAGCAGCAATACTTTGTTCTGACTCGGCTTCATCCTGATGTAAATTTTGTGGTAATCACTTTAGGGCATCGGCTTTCCATAGAACAAACATGCCATGGTTTCACCTGACCCTACTCTTATCTTATACCTGGCACCAGGTGACGGTCACAGTCACACCCTGACACCAGGTGACGGTCACAGTCACACCCTGACAGCAGGTGACGGTCACAGTCACACCCTGACACCAGGTGACGGTCACAGTCCCTCCCTGGCAGCAGGTGACGGTCACAGCCCCTCTCTGGCACCAGGTGACGGTCACAGCCACCCCCGACAGGTCTCAGCCCGTGCCCGGCGCTGTTACCGCCGGCCGCCGCCCCCAGCCCACCCCGGCCATCCCCCCTCAGGCCGCGCCGCTGCCCCGCCCCTCGCTACCTGCTTGCGGTCCTGGCGGTGCCGCGCCAGGCTCACCTCCCCGTCGCTGCCCTTGCCCACGGCCCTCAGGAAGCAGTAGGCGGCCAGGGCCATGCTCCCGCCGCCGGGGCCGGGCCGCGCCCGCTGCCATAGAGATGCCCGGGCCGCCCGCGGCCATGAGGGGCCCGCCGCGCAGGCCCACCGCGCGCCAGAGGCGCGGCCGCCGCCATCTTGGAGCCGGGCGAGGCGGCCATGTTGGAGCCGGGCGGGGCGGCCATGTTGGAGCCGGGCGGGGCGGCCATCTTGGAGCCGGGCGGGGCGGCCATGTTGGAGCCGGGCGAGGCGGCCATGTTGGAGCCGGGCGGGGCGGCCATCTTGGAGCCGGGCGAGGCGGCCATGTTGGAGCCGGGCGGGGCGGCCATCTTGGAGGCGGGCGAGGCGGCCATCTTGGACCCGGGCGGGGCGGCCATCTTGGACCCGGGCGAGGCGGCCATATTGGAGCCGGGCAGGGTGGAAGCCCTAAGGGCGGCTGGGCCCTTGCCAAGGCTCTGCCTCTGGCATGGCCGCAAAGAGACCGCTGTCCCCTCGCGAACACCGTGGGATGCCCGGCCGTGGCTGCAGCTCCTTGAGATCCTTGAGGAAAGGCTGTTGAAAGGGGCGCGGTGACGGCCAGGAGGGCGGCTGTGCCCTCTGTGCCCCCCCATCCTCCGGCGTGTCCCACAGAGCCACCCTGTCCCCTTGGGCTGGGCACGGAATTGGGTAAAAACCCTCCAGGCTGGTTCAGAAAGAGCCCCTGGCACTCTCCCGTGTGCCTCGTGAGCCTCAGCACCTCAGAACCCCGACTGCAGGAAAAGCACAAAGTCTCTTGTTATCCCTGGGCATTTAACACCCAGTCCTCATAATTCGTGTTTCATCAACGGAGATGAACCAGCTAAAAAGTTTAAGAGATGATCAGCACTGTCAAGACAACAAATAAAAGGCAGAGGGGGGCACTGGGGGAGCAGGATGCCAGGCCTGGGAGCTTGGCCCTGGTTTCAGCCATAAAGATAAATAGGAACTGCTGTAATGGGAATCTTCTGCGCTAGACAGGACACGTCAAACAGTGATGCCTAAACGGGGTACCTGGGTGATACACAGGATTGCAGGAGCAGTGTAGAGCAGCAGGTTAGATGGGTTTCTCAGGCTGCACACTCTGTTATGGCTGCAGTAAATCTGAGCCAGGCAAAGCCTTTAAGAAAGTATCGGAAAGATGACAGTTTTCCTTTGGAAAAGAAGCAAGCCTGGAGAGGAGATTAATCTCAGTTTCTCCTACAGAAACTGCTGCTGAATTTCTTTTTGGAATTATTACTTAGAAGGGACATTGCTGAAATAGTCTATAACAGATTTTGTAATAGTATTTTGTAGATTATGCAAACTAAAAATTCAGTATTTGATTTTTCCCAAACGCCTAATGTTTAATCCCACTTTTCTCACTGGGTTATTTATTAACACTTGGTAAACAAAGCATTATATATGTATGCATATCGTTCCAATTTGAACCTTACTTTTTCCAAAATGAAAAGCAATCTGTTGCTTTCTATTTTACTATTGATTCCGGCCTTTGCATCATCAGACATTTTGGTAACACATGTCAGAAACATCAAGGTAAGTAAACAGCCATGTATGGGGCTTCCACTCTTCATAGATTAGTTTCTTGCAATTTATCAGCATTTATCAGAGAGTTCATACAGTGCTGGCAGCAGGAGCTCTGTGTGGAACAAGATCAAACTTGGGACTCAATCAGCCTCAGTTTTCAATCAGCTCTGAAGTTCTCCTGCCTCTCTTTTTAAAAACACCCCTTTCTTCTGTTTTCCATCTCATCACTACATAATGGTAAAATGTTTTAGTGGTTTTATATTTAAATGTGTAAAGCAATCAGTGCTCCCAGGGAATTGACTTTAGCACATTCTGCAATGCAAAATATCAGTGAAAAGATGCCTTCAAGAAACAGAAAACAGAGATGTAACATGGCATAAAGATGAATGTCCACTATCCAAATGGCATGGGGGGTTTTATCTCAGAAGATTTGCATGTTAGCACAACATGAAATATATATCTGTCAAAAATATCTGTCCCTCAGAGGGGCTATTCTGGTTTTGATTAATCTCTGAGTAAGGCAGTGCTGCCTGAGGCTTTGCCTAGTTCTCTTTGGTTAAGTTGCTGGCCACTCTTCCTCACCTACACAAATTATTTTCCTCTCTCTCAGTGGTTACATACTCTGAAAAGTTAGAAAGGGCAAATCTCTTAAGGGAGCAATTTTGAGTTACTGAGTAGAATAGAACAAACCAAATTACATTCCATTTCTGTTGATTGGTTTGTGGTTCTTTGCCAAGACATTTTCTTCGCAAATCAGGATAGTAATATATCTAACTTTTCAAAATTAACTTTAGATTTAATGCTGCAAACTGGAAATGCCAGTGATTCTTATTATTTAACCAGCCAATTGGCATCCCTTGGGATGATGAAATCTTCAATGTTACCATAGATTTGGAAATAATTTTCATTCCTTGATTTTCCTATGTAGCACTTAGGGATGTATGGAAATACCTCATTCTCGGAGGTCACTTCAGGTTAACTGTACACTCTTTGCTGAATCTTTTAGTCATGCTGTGGTTTAGTTTCACAAGCTGTACAATCAGGGCTTCATCAGCAAGTACTGTACTGGGACCCTTCTTTTCCCTCCCTGTTTCCTTGGGAGTCCAAGTTTCTCTTTTCCTCTCCAATTTCTAGAAATTCTTTTGCACCTCTGTTCTTAACTGCTGCCACAGCAAAACAGTATTAAAGGAAGAATTTGTTGCTGTTGCACAACTGGAAAAAAAAAATCTAATAATTGGTGCACCTGGGAAATATGTCAAAACAGAAACATTTTACCAGTTTTACCAAGTAACAATTCCCCAAGGTAGAGGATAGTAAAATCTCATTTTCTTCTAGAATTGCATCATCTTTTTGAATGGCACATTATTGCTCTCTATCCACATAGCTTAAAATGACCTTGATGTTAGTGACATCTCAAGCTATGTCCAAGTGAATCATTAAAAATGCAGAAAAAAAGCAGAACAAAATCACCAAGTCAGTCCCCTCCCCTGTGCAAATCAGGGTCAGTGAGAGCAGGTAGCTGGGGTGATGTCCAGCTGGGTTGGGCGTCTCCACTGCACAGCAGCCCAAGTACAAACTCAGTAATGCCTTTCTCTGAGAGGCTTTTCTCTAGTTTCTTTTCAATGAAAATCGCAGAGTACCCCTCTAAAGATTTACAGAATCAAAACAGAACTCCTTCAAAACTACTGGCAAACCCATAATTCTGATAAGGAATATGCACAACAGCAATCCTATAAAGCTTAAATGCACGTAAGGTATCTTTTAATCTGGAGGCAGTAGTCAGAATTGCAGAATTTTTGTATTCATAAACTGCTTAGTAATTCCAGTGTGAGGAGAGGATTGCACCAAATAAACTGACATTTCAGTGACTTCTAGTTTTTCATTTCCCAAGGTCCATGCCTCAGTTTGTCTTTTGTGAGGGGAAATGACAAGCTGCAGTGACAGTATAGAGGAAAGATAATTGCAGTTTTGGAAAGGACAGATTTGAATTGGTGCACACACTACACAGGCATTAAAAAATCCATGTAAGGCCTGTGAAAGAGGAGAGATGTACACACACAAATTATCTGTATGGTAAAAACAGCTTGAAAGATGAACCTACAGAAACGTGCACAGACTTTTTGGCCAGACTGTTAGAGCAGTTGAGAAGCCTCCCTCCCAAAATCTGAATTACCTAAGGTTTAATATAGTGCCTTGAAAGGAACCCCAAAGTAGAAAAATAAAAATAAGATAACCCTCCGTGTCCCAGTTTCCAACCTGTAAAACGCCTACTTGTGAAAGGTACCAAAAGTCTTAAATGTACCTGAGCTGAGTATCTGACCTGGTATCTTATTGTGTCCTTACCCTTCTGTTTGGGGGAGCCAAACAGGGTCCACAAAATGTGTGACCCGAGGCCCTTGGGGCCAAAGGAGATAAGGTGCTTGCAGCCCAGCTGATGGGAACTGAGTTACACAAGCTGTTACTGTAACAGGAGTCACTAAGTTTGTTTAACGCCTGTCCTCTCTGTCAGAAGAGTACGTGCTATTTTTGTACAGCTTCTCGTATTTGCACCTACTCTGGGAGCAAATATGGCCAGAAAACTGCCCTAACTGCTTTCCCCCCCTCCTCCCTTCACACAGCCTTTCATTGTGACCACCTCTCCTCTCTGTTGCTCTGCTGAATTACCATCATACCTACTCATGTTGGGATGAGAGGCTGGTGAGCTGAAACAGGAAAAATTTAGGAGCAAGTCTGAAAAAGTGTGAGGGTGAGTCTGCATGATAGTTTGGACATGTGTGGCTGGAAAAAAAGAAGTGCAAACTGGGGTTTTATGCTTTGATACAAACCCCTTTTTTTTACTTCCAAAGGAGAATAAGCTTGAAAAGAAAATATTACAGGACCCAGATGCAGGAATTCCCAAGGAAAAGATGTCACTCTCAGGACAAGATATTCTGGTTTTGCTTGATGTCACCACACATCCAACCTATACTCAAGGAGTCTTGTTAAGCAAATTTTGTTCTCAAAGACATCTAACTATAAATGGCACTGAGCATTCTTTTCCTCTCACTCTCCCTTCATCTCTCAGATTGTTTTCAGCAGGAAGAAGACACTTCTTGTATCACTTGAGCAAGATACAAAATGAGCAACATGCCTTACTTGCTCTTCCCTCAAATTCATGTCAAGTTTCCTAATGCAGGCCTTTCTCAAGCCTTCCTTCTCCTGGATAAATTCTTTTGACTTGTGACAACTACACAAGTGCTAAATGATTTATTTCTAAATGCACTTTTCCTACTTTACTCATGATTTTTCTTTTTTTTTTTTTTTCCTTCTCTTTACAGAAGCGAAATGCTGATAATGACTTGGTGAGTAAGACTTGGTTTTCTCCAGGCTACCTAGAAAGATTTGTAGTGACTTGCTGTGTTCACAAAATATTTCTGTGAGTCCAGCCTGAGCAAGTGGATATTTCTGAGTGTATGTGACAAGGGAAATAGCCCAGAGCTACCTTTTTAGACAAAAGGACTAACTAGACAATTCCTTCCCAAGCTCTGATGGAAACTCATGGACAAGGAAAGAGAATGAACAAACAATTTTTAACTTCATGTATTTGAATGAATAGCAAAGTTGTTTGAAACCACCTCTGTATCTCTTGACAGACATCCATGGTTGGTTTTATTTTTACTTTTATTTTATATTGAAGGTCTTGCTAAGAAAGGCAAGAGACCTCATCTCTGAGGCTGATTCCACTTGGCATCTGGATTCTCCTTCAGCAATGTTTAAATGCTTTGATTGTTTGGGGACCTTCTTAATCAATCAGCCAGAGATCAGTCCCACCATAGAAAATCCACGTTCTTTCCAGTGCTGGTTTTGCTGCAAGGACCTCTGGAGTTGCCTAATGAATCACATCTGTTGTAACCTCTGCTTTCACATAGTCTCCAGCTTCCTTATACCTGAGCACTCAAAGAACAGAAGAGTAGCCCATTTCTGTGTTTAAATCAGAACAAGCCCCAGTTGTGAGGAAGTTGAGAATAACATAAAATGGAATTTGGAGCCATCTGGAATTGTTTTGGTCTATTTTTAAACAAGATAATTACTTATATCCCTGCTCTAGGAGTCATCCACTCCACTGATAAGTTACAGTCACTAGTACAGGGAGGCAGGAGTAAATGGCTGTGCTCTTTGAGTAACCATAAAAAGTCACTCTCTCAGTAGAGAAAAACCCCAGTTTTTATAATGGCAGTATCTTTGCCGTGGTGGTAGTATTTTGTTAAGGAGGCTGTAGTTATAACTTGTGGAATAGTGCCATGATGGCATTGTGATAACATCCAAGGAAACACAGCTATGCTCCAGTTCTCATGATTAGGGCTTTTCTGTTTTGCTTTGGGGTGTTTGATGTCCTGCCATGGTTTCTTTTTCAAAGTATGATTATGACTGATTAACACACACATCAGTGTAACAGTGCTCTTTTTTCCCTCTCTTTCATTTCTCAATCTACAGGTTGTCAATGGGATAGAAATCTATAACATGAAGATTGATAGTAAAGTAACTTCCCGATTTGCTCACAATGTCATCACCAGTCGAGCTGTCAATCGTGGACAAGTGTCCAAAGAAGTCTTCTTTGATGTTGAACTCCCTAAGACAGCCTTCATTACCAACTTCAGCATGTGTGTAATCTTTACAATATTGTTAGAGAAGGCTAAATATTTGTGCAAATTCAACTGGGAGAAACTGAACTCAACTGCTCATTTTTACTTTGCCATCTGAGAGATTTCTAAATGCCTCCTGGGTAATTTTCTGGTACTGTTAACTTAAAATATAAGATATGTGGAGGAAGGCAAACATTTGTACCTCTATAGAAAAATGGCTAATTTTCAATTATTTCTATTCATCACCATGGATCTTAGGGAATGGGGGACCTTCCCTGGAGATCCATCCACCTTTTCAGAAATACTGCTTACTTACCCTGGTGTTATCAAACCAGGAAAGTTGTATTACTTAATTTCCCTGATGGCATTATAGCTTAATGCATCTCTTAATTTAAAAATCATATTCATATGAAAGGCTTAAATTTGAATAAATGCTCAGCTGTAGACAGTGGTACTCAGAGAGGTGAGTCTCATCCAGAGGGTTGGTTTGCCATCAGATGAGACAAGGTGGTGAAGCTGACGAAACAGGAATATGGCAGGGATAAGATGTGTTGCCATCAGCCCAATTTTAGATTCTCTTATGATACTGAGCACAGAGCTCTTCATTCCAGCTAAATTCACGGGGGGGACTGGCCTCAATGAAAGGGTTCAAATCTTGGCAACAGCCAGTCTCTGAAAGTGGTTTGTAGCAAAGCAATCAATAAAGGGAGAATTTCTATAGTAACTTCTCATGTATCGGTCAACTAAACTAGGACTTTTTCATCTGCAGGACAATTGATGGTGTCACTTATCCTGGAACTATAAAGGAAAAAGAAGCTGCAAAAAAGCAATATGAGAAGGCTGTTTCAAGAGGACAGACTGCTGGTCTTGTCAAGTAAGAATGATGTCTTGTATGGCTTCCACAGTGTCATCCCATAGCATACTGTGAGATTGGAAATACCATGTTCTGGCATGTTACTGACATTATGGGACCAAAGAACAATCATTAAGTAAGAATTAATGTAGCACAAATTATAAAAAGGAAATACAACTTCTTACTATGCAGGCAGTATCTGCAATTATGGAAAGGCTGTTCCTGCAGCTTTCACTGACCTGTTCCTGGGGTTAAGCTCACTGGGAAACTTGAATAAATGCTACAGTTTGAGTATGATTTTAGCAATAGATCCTATTTAGAACAGAAAAAACTCCCATCTTTGTTTCACTTCTTTTTGCAAACAATATGCCACCAACCCAAACAACAAATATTGTGAAAGAAGACAAAGATGCTCATTTTCCTACCCACTTAATACAGAGCTTCAGGAAGAAAAACAGAAAAATTCACTGTCTCAGTCAACGTTAAAGCAGCCAGTAAAGTCACTTTTGAACTCACATACGAGGAACTGCTGAAGCGACGCTTTGGAAAATACGAGATGTTCATCAAAGTAAAACCAAAGCAGCTGGTCAAAGACTTTGAGGTAAATGGCAAACTGATCAAATTTGCCTGTCATTTAAGAGATGATGAAATTCTGTACATCTGCTGAAAGTGAAGTACTGTGGTAATTCCCATTGGCTCACAGGTGAGCTAGAGGCCTGTGATAATATTTCTAATGAGTCTCATGGGAAGTCCACACCAGCATGCTGTAGTTCAGCTTTTATTTGTAAGCCTAACAAATTTGCTTATCTACTGAACATTCCAAAAGAAATCATGTATGAAAACCTGAAAAAGCTATTACAATGCCTTAGAGTAAAATGGAAGACTAATACCTTTTGTGTATGTCTTTATAGCATAAACTACACCTTTCTCACACCACCCTGAAACAACATCATCTTAAATCACATTGATGCGTGTATTGCTTTCTATAATACTGCAGCTTTTGTGTGTTAAAACTGGTCTTTGATCACTCCTATCTGCCTTGGCAGAATTCCAGTATCTTTCAAATAAGTTATATTTCTATTAAGGTTTGTTTATTTGTAGCTTTGTTTTCAACCTCAGTGTGTAAAAAGGCCTGTTTGGCCGAAGATGTGTCCACACAAGTGTAGAATTGGACTGCCATTATAAATTACAAAAGTAAATTTCTTTTGCTTTTATGAAAATCCCTCTCTCACATCAGTAGTCCCCTGCTGATCCTCCTGTAAATGCCTGAGTTTGATGGATTAATCAATGACAATGAATTTTCAATTAATATTTCAGATTGAAGTAAATATTTTTGAGCCCCAGGGTATCACTGAGCTGGAAGCAGAAGGAACATTCATCACCAATGAGCTACAAAATGTCATTAAAAAAACTGTTTCAGAGAAAAAGGTACATTGACTACTGAGTTCCATACTTTACTTACTATGGCTATAATTCTGAAATAATGTCAGTGCTACCAATGGAAGTGAGAGGGAAATAAGATAGAGAAAAGGCAGCAAAGGCTTGTCTGTGCAAATGAGCTCTGAATTCCAAGGCAGCAAGTTGAAGGCCATCTCCACCCAGTTCAGAAGCCATGTAGCTGTTAGCAGGTACAGTACCAAAACTAGTAGGCCTTGTCCCACAGCAGTGTTTGGAAACCTGGACATGAGGAAGACTATCTCTTATAGAAGAACTGAGTCAGTAACAAGTAGCTCTCTCTTTTATGGGGATGGTAGAATTCCTAAAACACAGACTTCCCAACAGCCTGATCAAAGGTGTCATGCAGAGTGGAGGGCTGGCCCAAGGTAGATGGGGAAGTGAGCACATGGAGAAAGCCCTAGACAGCAACTTTCATGCATCAGTTACCCACCAATAAATAGATAAATACATATGGATATGTACAAACTGATAGGTTATTCTCATGCCTGTTAATATAAATATACTAGCTTTTAAAGAATGCAAATATGTTTTGTAGACAATTTTCAATTATGAAGGTTCACATCTAAGGAAGGCATTTCTTTGCAGGGGTGTATCTCTTTCAAGCCAACTCTTGCTCAGCAGCGAACCTGTGCAAATTGCTCACAGTCTGCCTTGGATGGGGATCTTACTGTAAGATATGATGTGAAGAGAACAACTCCAGATAATTTGCAGGTAAATCTGCCAACTTGGAATTCTGAACTGTTAAACAGCCTAACTTGCATAGTAACAGTCAGGGAGCAGTAAGAGCCAACTGCTTTCTAAAGGACAGGGAGCTGAGGGTGACAACCCAGCTGCCAGCACAGGGAGAGCCCACTCCTAGCAGTACCTGAGCAAGGCAGACCCAGAGATGGCACTCAGATTCAGCTGAGAGTACAGGTCATCAGGCAGGTCTGTGGTGATGAGCCCGAGGTCAAGGTGGGCGGTCAGTCTTGAGGGTGGGATCCAAAACAGTGAAGTCCATGGATAGGAACAGGTATGGCTGTGATATAGCTGGAGGCAGATATTCTGACAGTTTAGCTCAGGTAGGGACTAAAGGTTCAGTCTTGTGCTTAAATGATGCTGTTTGGCCCATGGACAGAGGTGAGACAGAGAGGCCATTAAAACCTTTTAGTCCACTCAGAAGCTATACAGTAAATGAGAGTCATCTCTCCTTCATCTGTTTTGTCTTTATAACAGACCAAAGTTTTTGGTGGTGGTATGGGGGTTTTTAACATTTTATTTTTCAGATTGTCAATGGCTACTTTGTACACTTCTTTGCACCAACAAATCTTCCAAAGTTGCCAAAGAATGTTATTTTTGTAATGGATAATAGTGGCTCAATGTATGGAAAAGCAATAGCACAGGTAAGTTATTACATTACTGTAGAGTTTCAATGAAAGAGCTGTGAAAAGGTGCTGGAAGGGACATGATGCCTTAGAGTGCACATGCACTGCTTGAGCTGTACTGAGTGACTGAATGCTGTGACCTCTCCAATGCTCAGTACTGTATGTATTAGTTTGAAGTGTTACTGTATAGCAAAAATCTATACATTTAAGCTGTATTTACTTATTTATAAATGTTATTAGTTCAGAACTCTAAATATTAGCATATCCAGAGAGCACTGTCCTGTGTACTTGTCTGTTCCAAATTAAAATGTGCACACAGTATTATGTGCATTGTCTCTGTTGCTCATTCTCTGGGAAGCAGCAGCTCTTTTCATAGTAAGGACTCGCTCATTCTCAGAATTTTCAGGGTTTAGTGCTTCATCAAAATATCCAGGCTTGCTTGTAGATGATTTTCTCCACCAACCTGTAGCTACCCACTTCCCTTCACTTTCAATTTGCCATGCCAGCTTATCCCAGGGTAAGCAACAATCCAGAGACCTGATTTTCCTCTCAGCTACAAAGATTTACCAGTTGTTATTGCAGCTGACTGACTTCCCTAGAGTTACTCTGAAACAGACACAGGGACTGGCAAGAACAGAACAAGCTCAGGATTTTTGCACTACATACTGTGTAGAAGTTAAAAATACCCCAATGCTCAGAGACTGATAATGTCAAATCTGTAGGCACCTGTTCTGTTAAATGTTGAATTGTGTATTTAAATCTCTTTGCCTTATAGACAAAACAAGCACTACTAAAAATCTTAGATGACATTAAAGAAGATGACTTCTTCAATTTCGTATTGTTCAATACTGATGTGTCCACCTGGAAAGAAACATTAGTCAAGGCCACTCCTGAGAATTTGGATGAAGCAAGGACGTTTGTTCGGAACATTGGTGCTGCTGGCAGTAAGTACTTTATTGGACTTGCCAATAGGTCATCGTGTAAGTTAGTTTATCTGTTCATTCTGTGGACAGAGTGCTACAGCTTGTTGGGTTTTTAGATTACTGACGAGCCACTCCTGAAGTTGAATTTTACTCAGAACATGACATCTGTTTATGTTCATCTTTATGTTTCCAAAGTCCAGGTATTTTTCTATCTAAACATCCCCCTGTTTATAAACCCAAATCTTTCGTTTTCATACTGTAATGAAATCTCTTCAGATTCCAGTGAAAAATGGGCCTTTATTTTGATGGTCTCTCCTGAACCCAAATTTCTCTGTTTACCCCATAGTGACAAATTTACATGGTGGTTTGATGAAGGGAATTGATATTCTGAATGCTGCTCATAAAGGAAACCTTGTGCCCAAGAGAAGCGCTTCTGTAATTATCATGTTAACAGATGGCCAGCCAAACCAAGGTAACTTGTGTTGCATGGAATAACAAAGACAGTTAATTAACTAATAAAAAATGCTAGTTAAAACCAACCTTCATCTTTGACTTCTTGATGTTTTCATGATTTAAATGCTACTATACCAGCATCATAATACAAAAACAAGTTTTTGATAATGCTTCTTAAGAAATCTGAACGTGACAAGTCACATTTAACTTTGTGATCATTTTAGCTATTTTTGAAGACAACTCAAACATTTCCTGGTTTGATTCAGGTGTATCAAATATTCAGGCCATTGAGAGAGATGTAAAAAATGCCATAGATGGAAGATACCCCTTATACAATCTTGGTTTTGGCGATGGTGTTGACTATGGCTTCTTGGAGAAGATGGCATTGGAGAACAAAGGGTTGGCCCGGCGGATTTATCCTGACTCTGATGCAGCTTTACAGCTTCAGGTACAGTAATTACCACTTAAGTTAGAGAAGTACATTAGTTCAGATAACTATATAGACAGTCTTATTTTCAAGTAATCAAAATCCCAGTGTGTCATCTGATCCTGAGATACTCCAGAGTCTGCTGTAGTCAGAATATTAGAATCACAGAATAGTTTGAGTTGGAAGGGACCTTTAGTTGCATTTAATTTTCCCCTTCCCTCATATAAGCAGGAAGTGGAAGGACAGTAAAAGGGAGATACTCTGGGCTGTGGCAGTGTTCAAAACCTGTCACAGGGTGACACAGGTCATGCTTCTGAAGGACCCTGGTGTGCAGCAAAATTAATGCAGTCATTATATATCCCATACCTCACAAATCATGTGGTTACTGTCATGTCAAGGGATGAGAAGGGTAACAGGTCAGAAAGCTCTACATATTCTGCCTTTAGAAGCTTACTGGAAGCAGGTGTATCTTACCCTACTTTTGAGGCATTTTAGAGTTGTATAAGATATGAGAACAGGTATGGGCCATACAGGGTTGACCTATTTTACTTCTCGCGTTCCAATAGCAGCCATTCAAAAAATTCACCAAAGAATTAGATACTGGATTTCATTGCAAGCTCTGCCAAAATCAAGTACCTAGTCTCCTTTGATTATGTTGTCATGGCAGTCTCTGCAGATGTAGAAACTTTATCAAAGAGTGGGAAGTTTGGGATCCCTTTTGATTCATATTGATGGAACTCATCAGTCACAGCATGTTGTTCTCAGATATTTTTTCTCTCTCTTAGCAAGACTGAAAAGTTTTTATGTCCCTTCTCATTTCCTTTATTTGTAGATTTTTCTGAGATTTTTTTTCTGAGATTTAACTAAATATTTAAATATTTCTTACAAAATACATGTTCAGTTTTTTGCCAAAATAGCAGGATGTTTCTGGTTACAGATCTACCTATGAAACAATGATAGTTAAATGTTTTCCTCTTTTTTTTTTTTTTCATCCTATAGGGGTTTTATGATGAGGTGTCAAATCCCATGCTCACAGATGTGGAGTTAAACTACCCAGAAAATGAAATATCAGACTTAACTACAAACAGCTTTAAGCATTTCTACGATGGCTCTGAGATTGTGGTGGCTGGGTGCTTTGTGGACAGCAACCAAAACCATTTGAGTGTAGATGTGAGAGGTGAAGGTGTAAGTATGGATTTCTTTGACTTATATAAGTCACATAAAATCTCTGAATGTTCAAAGCTGCCAATATTTAAAATACTTAATGGTTTTTCTTTACCTCAGTGACAGAATGTGTGAAACGTGAGAAACTAAACATGCCAAAGTGATTGCTTTTGAAGTTGCAAATCACTTGGTTAGGTGTACTGGGGTCAGTCTGGAACAACCCTGTGCAGTGGGACTGGAGTAGTTTTGCTAACAAATATATATAAATATACTTATGTATTTATGAATATACTAATATAAATATATAAATATTTTATGTATTTAGTCTCTAAATACCCCACTTCCTTCTCTTAGGAGCCAAATACTGTGTTCACAGATACTTCTCTTCAGTGGGTAAAGAAAACTGATGAATAAGCCAGCTGAATATTGGAAATATCTTCCCCTTAAAATAGAACTCTACTTCTAATAGCTCTCCACATCTGAATTCAGTAAAAATATTTACCCCTGATATTCAGGAAACAGAACACAAACATATCCTAGACCACGTTATCATATATAATGGATTGAATACATGCCCTAGGGACTGTGGTATATTAAATATCTGCTTGAACATATTCCTCTCTGAAATCAAGATGAGAATCAAAGTTCTTTAAATCCTGAATAGCCAAATTCTGATGCCCAGAAATGCCATGTGAATTTGGAAACTGTTATGTCCTGTAGAGTGCACCTCTAACCTTCACAGAAACAATGGGACAAAATCCCTGGTGCAACACTGGCATTTTTCTGGGCAATTCCCCTGTAGAACCAGACTGGTTTTCAATTTTATAAGATTTTCAGATGGAAAGGTCTTGATTTTGGGGAGGTTCTGGCAGTGCCTGGCTACTTATGATACAGAGAAGCTTCCTTACTCCCAACAGGCTAATGATGCCCTGTCATACACTACCCAACAAGATGCTGAGCAAATGGCTCAAGCTTTCCAAGAACAAGAATACATTTTTGGAGAGTACATTGAAAGGCTCTGGGCCTATCTTACTATTGAACAACTCCTGGAAAAGCGGTAATTATATCTACAATAACATCTTAGCTGTGAACCCCTTAAACCCTCTGACTTCTGCAAGTCCTAGGATGTGACACTGACATTCAGATCACCCTGAGGTGCCAAAGGCAAAGCATAAAAATCAGTAAGGAAATTCCCCCACAACCTGCTCTCCCCTCCCTGGCCTCACTATTCCTGTTCCAGGTTGCAAAATAAACAGTTTTAAATTATTGCAAGTGTAAAGCACAGTTTTGCCTTTCTCTTGAATAGTCAGTGGAATAAGAAGTGTTCTTAGACTGTAACAAATATGTCTTGTTTATAAATTAGCTGCAGAGAAATTACTTCATTTTAAAGTAAATATTTAATCCAAAGTTTTGTAATTTAATTTAGCAATTATTGATGCTGGGAGTCTCTACCTGTATTCAGTATTGCAGCTACAGGGGAAGAAAAGGAAAACCTGACAGCTGAAGCCCTGGCTCTCTCACTGAAGTACAAATTTGTAACACCACTGACTTCCATGGTGGTAACAAAACCAGAAGAAAATGACAGTGAAGATGTGATTGCTGACAAACCCACTGAAGGTATAGACACATTCACAATTTTACTGTATTTGAGAAGCCAAGTATTCCTTTGATGTTCTCCTAAAGAAAGGCTCTCATGTGGGCACAGTTTTAAGCATCTATCTGAAAAATCTACTTTCCAAGCCTGGCACATGTGTGGTTTATGCAAAATTACTTTCCATTGTAAATCTCATTTCCATCAAACCATCCTTCATTACTAAATCATGCGGGCAAAAACTATAAATTTAAAATTACTGTATTTTAAGCTAAATATATAAACTATTACAGGGGAAAATACCAACCAAATGAAAAAGTCAAGAAACATTTCTAATCTAATAATCCAGCTATATTGAGATGAGTTCTCATCACTTTCTCCTTTTTTTTTCTACATACCTCAGCCAAGGGGTAGACATAGTAACCTCTTTCTACATGAAAAGGCAAAATTTGCATGAGCTCCTCCTCATGCAGGATGTATGGAGTTGTAAAAAGATTTGAGATTATGTATGTAAGCCACAGGATTCATATATATTGGAGAAAGAGAAGCAATTATATTGAAAGTAGACAGTCAGTATTAATAGAATCATTCAAATACCTCAAAAACTGCAGAAGAGTAAAACCAATAAGGAACATTTTGCAATATAAGTGTCACAGAACAATAAAACAATTACAAATAGAAGTCAATTTATTGTCCCAGGCATAATAAATTGCAGTTTTGCTGCCCCACATGAAAGCTTTTTTACTTTCAGCATGTTTCTGTTTGATCTACAATTATTGAGTTGTATCATTGTGAAGAAATGGAATTGTGAAATACTGAAGCTACCTGGTTCAGTCTTCAAACAGCTTTAATTTTTTTTTCTTAGAGTATGTCTTTAGAGGGTCAGAATGCCTCCTTTTTAATTATACAACTGAAACTGTAATTTTCTCTTTTTCTTCCTTTTACTTCTTACCTGCCCGTGGTAACAGCTGAAGGTATGTACATTTCTTATTAAATTTATTAAATTTATATAATACTTTTAACTGTAAGAGATGGATTTGCCACATTAATTATTTGATCTAAGATGCAATATTTTCATAGAATTCTTAGTGAATAAATGAAGCTTGTTTTATAAGTAGGTTTAAAACTTTTCAGGTGGCTAAGTTTGTAGTGTTTTCAGTACAGTTCTTCCTGTCACTGAGGATTGCAGCATCCCACCACCACAAAATTCACCCAGGGAACTAAGCTGCTCTGCAGGGCTGGCCCTGGGGACTCCCAGGTACTGTGGGAGGCAACCTCATACACAGAGCTGTCTTTGCTCATGCTGTGACTGCCACTCCTTCAGCACCAAGCCCTGTCTTCAGACACCCCAGCATAGTTTCACATGGAAAAAGAGCAGAAGACTACAAAAATATGGAAGCAGGGGGGCAAATCGTGCTGCCTTCCCTTCTGGGGAAGTACAGGTTAGGAGAAGGTGGCACAGAGGAGTCAGAGGAGAGCAGGTTGTCCCAGTCCCATATGAGAAGGAACATCTCTGAAAAGAAGGGTGCGCTTTCAGCACTTTCATCACACTTGCTTTGTAGCAGTATCAAATAAACTGTTTTGACTAAGCTTTTCCTTTGCAGTAATTTAGAAATTTATACATAATTACAAGATTTTTGAGTTGGTTTTGGTGGAGGGAAGCAGGAAAGATTGGGGTTTGTTCTTTGTACCCTCTAAAGTAACATTTGTTTCATTCACAGCACTGACTCCCGTATCTTCTGTGTGGAGTAAGTAATTTAATTTCAGTTTTTAAATGGAGCAGAGTCTGTCAACTGAAGTTATCAGAGAGCTAGAGACTGCCTTGTCTGAGTTACAACTGCCTTTTAATAAATACTACCAAATTCTGCTTACTGCTAAAAAAACACTTAAAGGTTGAACAATGCGAGGTGAAAAATTTTCAGCTAAATAGTTTTTAAGGAGTAAATGCCAATTCATCAAACCACCATTTTTCCTGAAAGGGGTTTCCTAAGAACAGGGTAGTAACTTCAATTTGCACCTCCTTTGAAATTATATAAAGCAAAGGGACTGTGATGTCCAGCATCCCTGGTTAAATTAATGTCTTCAGTTACTTGTGCAAAAAGCAACTGTTTTATTCAAGAGAGAGAGACAGCAACTGACCCATCAAATGGCTGGCTGGGAAATGGTGGAAATGGGACAGTTAGATTTGTCTTTTTGCTCTGGAGATTAGTCTTAGTCTCTCTCTCTCTCTCTTTCTCTCTCTCTCTGTCTAGTTTTCTCAAGCCTTCATTGAAAAGACTTAAATTAATTCTGGGGGGAAAAAAATGTCAAAATATCAAAAGTTTTCAATGGATGATGTTGCATTTCCTTGCTGACAGCTTAATCCTAAAGCCTGAAGTATTTGTGTGCTAGATATACATTACTTGGGCTAAGTGGAGACCCCCAAAACAATTTAGACTACAAGTGAAATCTGTCTCTTGTGAAGCTTTGTTTTGTTCAAAACAGGCACAAACTGTCATTCCATGGAATATGCTCTGAAACCAAAGATGGAACTAGCAATTTGCCCATCATATCAGCCCCCTGACATCTTACCTGTCCCATGCAGAGTGCGTACGTTTTCCATTTTGATGTGAGTTTTTCTGACAACCTTTTTTGCCTTCTGCAGATTTACAAACATATCGAAGACCTGTGTCACAGCCCTCATGGTACACTAGTGGTGAGTAGTTTGAGTAGTGTCTGTTTAGAAGAACAGAAGAGGGTATTAAAGGCTAAATTACACAATTCTAAAGAGTCTTTTCAATAATTCCCTTCCATAAAAGCAGCCATTTTTCATTTTCAAGGGGCTAGAATTTTAATTCATTTTAAACATCTCTCAGTGTCTTTTAAAGACTAGGTAATTGAAATTATATGTGGTCATTTTCTCAGCCCTCCTTCCCATGAGGAGGCTTTGTCTTGGTAACTCCTGTTCTCTCTTGAGGTCACTTCCTGCTCTCACTAATGCTTTCATGGCCCTCAGGGATAAGCAGTAAGAAGTGGCCATCCTGAACTACCATCCTTGGGCCAGATTTTGTAGTGGTCAGGAGACACAGGATGTATGTCACATACCTGGGAAAGATGAGGGGAAAAGGGTGCACTTCACCCTGAGGAGATGGGAGCAGCTCCCTTGGGATGCCACCACTCCTGCGGAGGATGGGCTGGACACCCTGGGCATACAGCTCGGGAAGGGCCCAGCTCCCCTGGCACAATATTGCATGCTCATGTGCAGTTTGACCCTGTGTATCACTGTACAAACACCAGTGATTTGCCTTTGCAGTTGATGGGGATCCACACTTCATTATATCAGTGCCACAAAAAAAAGATGCCATTTGTTTCAATATCAATGAAAACCCGGGGACTGTCTTAAATTTAATAAGTGATCCAGTTACAGGTGAGTTGTTTGTTGTTGTTTTTTTTAAATACAGTAAATGAGGATACTTCTAACAAAATGTCCTGTGTTTAAAGGCTATTTCTCTCTTTATAATGCATAGGCTTTTTTCCCCAGCAAAGTTAGTCAGGGGTCCTGTAGCTATGATAGGGCACCATTGCCATGACTGTTTTCACTTCTTGAAGCAAAATGAACTTTTAAACTTTGTTTGAAAACCAACTGTGAGGATTGAGAGTAGTAATTTGTCTCAGGGAGTTGTAGTACAAGCAATAAAATAATCCTTAGGTTGCCACTTCATAGAATATCTGGTAAAGAGAGACTGATGTCACACAGGCTATCTGTGCCCATCACAAACTTTGTGCTCTAGGAAATATTGAACTTTTCTCAAGAAAATGGTTGTTGGCTTTGTGGAAATTCACAGACCAGCCCCCAGAGCTTTATTTTAATTTGGCACAAACATGCACAAGTAATTCTGATATATTTTTTCAACTCATATTTAATTCCTTGTCATTAGTTCAGTAAGTCCTGTCTGTAACACAATACTTGGTGTTTCATTTCTGTATTAGGTATCACAGTCAATGGAGAACTCATTGGTGATAAGGGAGCAAATAGTGATGCAAAGATCCAAAACTCATATTTTGGAAAACTTGGCATTGCCAATAAGCACCTGGATTTAAAACTGACAGTAACTCCTGAGAAGATCACAGTTCAGAATGGCAATGAAAAAACAGGTTTCACCTGGCTTGACTCAGTCACCTTGCAACAAGCAGGGTAAGGCTTAAAGAAAGAACATGAGGCTACTTTCTACACTTCTTGAAACACTGATCAATAATATACTTCTAAGATTTGTTGTCTGAATCTACAAAAGAAATTGATTCAGGCCATGCTGGATTCTGCTTTATACTTTGTGGTGTGACTGCTGAATTATTCACAGATTTCTCTGCTTGGAATAAGTAAATGAAAATTTTCCCCTGATGTTCTATTACTATGACTAGGGTAAAACTAGATTTGGTATTGTGCTTAATGCAGCACTGTCTTGCAAATACTTAAAGCTTAACATTAGACATAGCGTGCAGTCTTTCAAAGGCATAATAATGTGCCATAAACAATCTCCTTTTTAAGAGATGGAAATTCTGGCATTTATACAATAGGTACATTTTGCCCTGTCAGGAGGTACTTTTTCATGGGATCTCTCTACTACAGAATCATTTATACCTATGCAAAAGGAAGTTTAGAAAAGGAACTGGCATCCTCACCTTCTCCTCCTGCTTTACATTTCATTGTATAGAATAAAATTCCTGCCTTCTCAAGGCCTGGCACTGCAGCAGAGAGAGCAAAACTTATTCACACAGCACACTTTTTTTAAATTATGATAGAACACAGGGATGGTATGAGTACCAACATCAGTAACAGATATCAGATGTGAGTGCAATCAGAAGCAAAACTTCTTTATCCTGGCACTAAGCTAGGCAGTTTGGGAGTTGACTTCTCTGAAAAACCAAAGGAAAAAGTGTCCTGTAGCATCCAGCCAAGGAAGTGATGGTCTTATCCATAGAATTTGTGTTACTGAGCATGAGGTGCTGCATCTACATAATCATTTACCTATCGGTGATTAACTGCACTGCGAGAGGCCAAGTTTTGACAGAAACATCTTACTGAAAAGTTTATAGGCCAGGTAGCCTTTCCCAGTGCCACTTAATATGATTGTGTGACTGTCTGAGAACACCATACAGAGACTCCCGTGGACCAAACTAGGCAGCAAATCCTCTCTTTTCAAAAACACTGAGCAGTTTATAAAGTCATGTTTATTTCTTGGACAGATTTATTCTTCCTACATTTCTTCTCATTGCTGTTAGCTCTGGGAAGCACAATGTTCTAGCTCATGTTTTTCTTTTTTCCCCTCAGTTTAACTTTAATAATTAACAGAAAAAAAAATCTGATGCTCTCAATGGGCAGTGGTGCCTCATTTGTTGTTGTTTTACACCAAGTATGGAAGAAACACCCTCTCCACCAAGATTTCCTAGGACTGTATACACTGGAAGAGGATAAACTGTCTGAACAGACCCATGGATTATTAGGTATGACTTCATTTAGTGTTTCTGTGCTGGTCTTTCCCTATGAGGCTGAATAATTTGTAGACACAAGGTTGTACTTAACCTTTCTGAACTGAGAATGGAGGAAACTGAGATGACATTGACTGGCAGTACTAAGATTTGTGACAAAATATTCTGTGCTCACACTTTGTGAATTATCTTTTCACAAATTCCTCTGCTGCTGAAATCACTGGCATCCATTGTCCTCAGTGGTATCTTTAAACCTCCTTATCTTGCTAGATCCCCCCTACATATTTTTTTTCTTACTACACTGTTCTTCCAGGCTCTTGGATGGTTTAATCTCTCCTTTCATCTTATCACCTTTTCCCAAAGCACAGGCACTCTGAAAAAATACTTGTGTTTGCTCTATCAAAATTTGCCAAACCTCAGAGCATCCTTGTAAGAAAATAAGTAGTTCAGGTATATCTTGATTTATTAGCATATATTAAACCACAGAATGCCTTGTATCATCTAAGATTTTCCTCATGTTAGCCAACATTCCTTGTTCTAGTGGAAAGTGGAGTTGGTAATTCAGGGATCAAAACTTTGACCCCATTTTCTGCCAGTGCAGTGGGTTTGGTGGTGGGCATTCTCTGCTGCAAAAAACCCACAGAAAACAGACATTTGCCTTTCAGTTTTCACTTACAAAGTCTGGTAGGGGCAGCAAACATTCCTTTTGAGTCAATAAGTTTACTCACTGTGGAAAATAATGAGCTGCTGTGAACCACTCTTCTCAGCCTTGGTGTGCACTTTGGGGCTTGAGGAGTGAGCCAGGGTGTCAGTGGCAGGGAAAGGCTGTAGCAAAACAGAAAAAGAGCAGAGTAAGACTGAAATGTTATTTATGCTTCCCTGCTCCAGTCTCCTCAGGCTAAAGGACTTACCCACACAGAAGTTATTCTGCTGTGGTGTGAAGTGCAAGTAGCAAGAAAATTGCCCAAGGCCACGTTGCGGGTCACTGACTCCCACATCTCATCAGTCCTTCCAGCAGCCTGGCCTTTGCTCTAGCTCTGCACTCGTGCTCTGGTCTTCACTGGCTAGTCTGGAAGCTGTGCTCATTGTAGCACCCCAAGCACCAGCAGCGTCCTGCACCGGGCCAGACAGGGCAAAAGTGTGTGAGAGCTCATCCTGGCAGGAGTGCAGAAATCCCTGAGCTGTCAGCCTTGTGCTGAGCAGAATCACACCCAGAGATTCCAGACATCAACACACACATTATTTGATTCAGTAGAAGCTAAAAACTCGGGGAGTATAGAATACCAAGTGAGGATATCTTGAAGGATATATAGAAAAGGCTGATTGCACTGTGCACTCAGAAGCTGGAACTTACATCCAGATGATATGGATACAATTCTAGATTATATAAACAAAATAATACCATAGGCTTATGTTCAATCTTAGATGAAACTTGGTGATTGCTTATCCATTCAAACCCCTGAAGCAACGTGGAAACCAACATGAGGATGTAGAAATTCTGGGACTTCTGTTTGGTTTCTGTTTTAATGTGCGCAATGTGCCCTGAAATGTTAATTTTGGCTTCAATTTTTAGGACAGTTCTTCCACCCCATTGACTTCACCATACTTGAAGTTCATCCTGGGTCTGATCCCAAGAAACCAGATGCCACAATGATTGTTAAAAATAATGAGCTGATAGTAACAAGGTAAAAATAATGAAATCTCTAGCAAAGACTTAGGCAAGATTGCCTGGTCCTACCTGGGGACTCCCATGGCTGTGTTTTCCCTCGCAGGGGCTGGCAGAAGGATTACAGAATGGATCCTAACCATGGCGTTGATATTCCTTGCTGGTTTGTCCATGACAATGGAGCTGGGCTGATAGATGGTGTTCACACAGACTATATCGTTTCCAGTCTGTTTTAAGCAACTACAACTTCCCCCAAATTCATGGGCAGATAGAATATTTGCCTGAAAGAACAGTATTTTTTCATGTTTAAGAACTATTAAAAATATATGAACATACCAAGGTGTGATGGATTCTCATGCAGTTTTACTATGTATTTGATCAAACCTGAAGGGCAAGGCAGTTGTTCTGCTTGTGTGCACAAATATCCCCCATCCTCGGGAATGTCCTCTTTATTAGGCTCAAAATCCTGTCTTCAAACGTTCCTTTGTAAAACATAAGAGAAACCTTCTCTGCAGTTTTAAATCAGTAACAGAGCGTCGAGAGTGATTTAAATAAAAGCATGAGTAGTCGGTGCCTGGGTCTGTTATTGCAGCCGCTGTCGATGTTCTGGCCGCGGTTCCCCAAAGCCCAGGGTGCGTTTTGCAGTCGAGCACGAGAGGGCAGAGGAGAGCGCAGCCCCGAGTTTGGGATCAGCCCACGGTCCTTGAAGCACCTGGGCTGTGCGGGGCGGAGGGCTGGGGCCAGCACACGAGGTGACTGTTGGCATCCAGGACTGCTGGATTTTAGTATTTCATTGGAACCTAACTTCTGAATGCCCAGATCTTTAGAAATTAATTCAATACTGCAATGGCAAGCAGAACTCACATTTAAGTACTAACAGCTCTTTTGAACTGTATCTTTCTTTGTGTAAAACCCCTCTCTCTTCACATAACAGAATTTATGAACATATTCAGGGCAAGAAGTGTCCAATTTATTTATATATTAATTTTGTACTGCAAGAAGCTGTAAGCTATTACTTGTAGAGAAGAAAAAAAAGCTTATTTCTTATTTACTTCAATATTTCTTTCAATCAAATCAACCACACCAAGGTAATTGTGGTCGCATATGGCAAAGCAGAAAATTCCCCTATTCCTTTGTGACAAAGAGAGAAAGCCAGTGTATGGAAAACTGGAATGCAGACACATGGGTAAAGAGGAGTATAGTGGGAAAAACAGAGATGACATAAAATGTGATGGGTTAAATTGAAAGAACAAAAGTAGAGGTGAACAAAAATGCAATGGAAGAATCAACAAGGAAAAAAAGAAAGGAAAAATGTACTTACTGTTAAATTTGTGGGAGATACAGGCCCTTTCCAGGAGCAAAATATATACTGAAAGCCGAAGTTTTGTGGATGAAAAAAACTTGGGGAGAGGGTGTCACAGTGGCTACATATCTTTGCCTGCTAAATTCAGACAAAAGTGATGAAAGAAAACAATGGTTTCTACAGAAGGTTATAAGTTACTGAAAAATGGGGAAGGCAGGGAGAGGAACAGAAAGGAGGGAGAGAAGACCAGAACACTGGAACTAGTAAGGTTAAGTTTACATGGTTCTAAACTTCTATTCTAAGATTCAAGTCTAAGATTTTTAGTCTAAGATAATTAATTAGAGAGAATGAGGGCAGGTCCCATACTCACTCCATTAACACAACAAACCAGAGCAGTGGACAGCAGACCTTGGCCTGCCTGGCTGGCAGAGCTTGGGCACGAGGCAGTGCTGGACACAGCCAGAGCTTTCCTGGCTGATTTAGGGGGATGAGACAAATCTCCAGAGGCAGCAGAAGCCTTGTCAGCTGGGACAGAACTCTGAGCCAGAAGTTGACCTCATGGGCTCTGCTCTGGTTTTGCATGGCTCCTGTTCAATACGCACACCAAGGTTCCTGCAGGGGAGCAGATAACAGAGCTAAAGGTCACAAGGAGGGCAGAGAGAAACAGCAAAGATTCTTTCAGTTAAATAAAACATCCAGTCCTACTGCCAGCTGGTACAATGCTGGTTGAAAGAGAAGTCTGAGAGGGATATACTATGAGATATGTATATATCTGTTATATATACACTGATACAGACTATTTTGCATCCTAATTAGAAATTACAGAAGGCAAAATACTCATTATTGTGTCTGCCTTCAGCTTCTCGAGCAAGGAGGGGGGGAAAACAAGCCCATCAGAACTCTGGGGCTTGGAAAGGGCAAGAGGAGAGTGACCAAACAACAAATTAAGACACAACTGAAGAAGAATGTAGTGGCACATTCTTATGGAATGGACAGCACATGTTAGTTTGCTCTAAGTCCAGTGATAGAACCCAGGATCAACAGCATGTAATTCAAGTCCATTTACAATGGAAACAATCTTCTGCCTTTCAGATGGGTAGGCCTGATTTTTGGTGCAATCTGGTGTTTCCAGTTTCCAAATTCCACATTTTGTCATGTATTTTGTCCAGCAAAATCAGCACCTGCAAATCTACATTTTGAAAGTACAAGCAGTTTGCTCAAGCATATCTTGGCATCATGTTTGCACAACTCTTTTATAAAAACAGGCTTCTAATGACATAATTTGTTTAAGCTTATTGACTTTGGCAAGAAATTGCTTCCCTTTTAGTACATTGCTCTAAAATAATAAGATTTTTCCAGCTATATGTTATTGGCAGGAGAGAAAGCAACTTCTGTTAAATTGTCTACAATCCTGGCATTTTTATGGGTTCAAAGATACACAGGAACTGAAATTCTGAAACACAAAATAATTTTGGAATTAAAAGTTATAAAAAGCTGCAGACTGAAACTACAGCTTGGATTCTGTGGGCAGAGGCCTCTGTGTGTGTGTTGACTCTGCAGTGTTACTTCTGGGCATGGCAAGTTGGGCTTGAGTTATTCATTATTAGTAAAACATCTTCCAATGTGTGCAAAACGTTGCATGAAATGCTGCCAAGAAAGGCTGCTCAGTTTTTGGGTTGAAATGCTGTCTTTTGCAATCAGGGAATGGCTGTTTTGCAGGGGTTTTTAGAGGGGAACCTCAGAGTCTTTGTAACAATTAATGGAAGCGCAGCCAGTGCAGGTTTGTGGTCCCCATGCATGGTCCTCCTTATTGCTGATTTCATCAGCTTTGAGCTGCCTTACAGAATGACCTCCAAGAGAATCTTAATGCAGCAATAAAACCAAAAGAGAGACATGAGAAACTAATACTGTCTTAAACTTCATACTCTTTCCCCAAAACACATTATCAGAGAACACCACCATTTATAGCTGGTTAGAGGGTGTACATTTTAGAAATCTGTTACTGTTTGTATGACATATTTGTTGGCATGGATGATGCCACTACTGATTTTTGTTTGGAAACCTAAGTACATGTGTCTGTATCAGACCATGAGCTGATAATATTGATTTTATTTAGTTCATTCACATAAATCTTGAACAACAATGGATTAGAAACCATTTTCAAATAGCAAAAGAGCAAGGACAATCTCATCTTAAAGGTAGAATTACTTCAAGGTAATATATTTGTGACATTTATATAGTAACAGTAAGGCTTGAACTGTGTGGTTTTCTTGATGAAAATATCAAAAATACTTGGGAGGAACTTCATTTGCATAGTTTTCTTTCCCAGAGTTTTTTTTCTAGACAGTTAGATCTATTGACCAGCAGCGAACAACATCACCGACTGACTCACGCCTGTAATCTTTCTTGTACAACCTGAAACAAAATCAAAACAAGAAAAGCTGTGATAACACACTCAAAGTGCAGGCCCAGAATTGCTCTGGTGTGTGCAGATGGCACCAGCAGTCAGAGCTGCACCCCAGCATTCCCAGGACATGATTATTTCCCCAAGAAATAGTAGCCTTGAGCCCTGTAGCATCACTTAACAAGCAACACATTCAGGCTGTTGAAAAAATCAAGTGCAAGTTATTTGCACCAGAGAGGTGTGTTCTTACAGACAAACACTCCCTCAGCTTCATTTCTTTTGATCTCCTGTGTTTGCTGGTAAAATACATCTCAAAGCACAGACATTTCTCATGTCTGTTACCTGGAAACTTTGTGCTCGGCTCCAGACACCCTCAGGAGTCTTTGGTCAGCTCTCTGATTGATATTGGAGTTATCCTCAAATTGTGCCTTTGAATAAAATTGACCTAAGCAACAGACACACAGATTATTTAAAAATACAAAATTGCTGGTCATTTAACCCAGATGGCAGTTCTAACAGCAGGAAAGCAGCTCTTCATGGCAGGAAACAAGCAAATCAAAGATCCCTTAGTAAGTTCAGAAAACTCCTGTGTTTCAGCTGTGATCTCCTTTATCCCTAACACTCTCCACAGGGACGTTCAGATGGGTTTTCACAATTTGGGGTTTTTTTTATGGTTTTGGAATATGCATCCTCTCCATTTGCAAAGTTTCTGAAACTACTTCAGCTTTAGCCCCATCAGGATTTCTGGACCTGAGACGTTCAGGACCAGCTGCCTTTCATTTTCTACCCCCGATTGTTTACAATTTTATGTTTGTTATTTGTAGTCCATTATTTGACATCAAATGAATTTGCTGCATAAATCATGTCATTCCACAGCACTGTTGAGGTTAAGCCCAACTATTATTTTAGTCTTATTTTAACCATTCCTAAACCCATAATGGGCTGTTTAGGGTTGTGCCACTGGTGAGTGGAAAAGCACTGTGTTATGGTTCCAGGGTAAGACCTCCCCTCTTCACAGAGCAGGGTCTGGATTGCTGGGCAGCATAAGATGTCTGAAAAAAATTCATTAGTTGCAAAGTTTTTCTAGAACTCCCTGAAACAACCTCCCCCCCCCCCACCATATTCTCATTTGAG